>JASZXU010000347.1:0-24476 GCA_035521515.1 Phenoliferia sp. Uapishka_3 | reverse complement strand
CCGTCACATCGTCCTCCCCGACCCCTCCCACGCACCCCTCGACACCTCTCACAATCCAGCCACTACTTCTTCCTCAATCACTCATGCGCAGAGACAGAGGAGAATACAGTTCTTGTTTGTTATTGCTGCTAGTCAGGGGTTGAGTATGGGAGTGTTGGTGAGGGTTTAGGAGGCGCGGGAGAGGGAGAGGGAGGGGATAATGGTGTATAGGAGAGAGAGAGGAAAGTAGTGAGAGGGAAGGAGGGGGAGAAAGGGTGGAGAGGTGTATATGAGCTGAATGAGTAGGGGAGGGAGAGAGGACGATGATATTACGAACAAAGTCGTGCACTATTATTTTGTACGCTCCAATATGCTTGTTGAGGCTGCATACTGCTCTACTCGATGACACACAGGCTTGGCCTGGCTAGGGCGTCTCTGCTTTTGCTCAGCAACTCACCACCTCACGCTCACTCGGGCAATCTGTACCGGCTCTCCCAATACTATTCCTTCTCGGCTCGCCCTCAAACACAAATGTACCCAGGAAGGCAAGAAACCCATCGCTCCACACAAAACTCTTGTCGAAGAGGCCTCCACATGCACAACCGAAAGAGCGCCAGAAAAGGAAAGTGACGTTCCCTTCCTTCGCCATCCAGCTTCAGGACTTGCGATAAAGCAGGTAAGAACAGCTCAAAGGATATGATGAACTGCGTGAGAAGCTGGACACTGCTGACCATACTCGTATTTTAGTGGTGGAACTTCGTGCCTTCGAGAGGCCAGCTAGGAGATCAGAATTTTCATGTCAGTCGAACTCAAACCTTCAGTCCACAGTCATTCCCTTGCTCATTACTTCTCCATTTATTCTTATTCAGAATCGCCCAAGACGATCTCGCGGGCATGCCTGCCCGAGCGATGGCAGATACAAATACATCGACTTTCGGAGGGTATACTTCGACCGCTCTGGAGATATGGAATCTCGTGAGGCTCAGCATGATTCTGAGCTTGCAGTCGACAAAGTTTAATCACTTTTGCGTATTTCAGACTCTTTGACATGCAGCTTTGGAAGGTGGTGAAGGAGTAAGCAAGAGGAAGTGGCTCCGAAGCAGCGCGGACGTCGTCTGCCCTTGCGAAGCGAACGCAAGTAGCGAAATGAAATGCGGTGAGTCAAGTCCAGAGTCAGAAACAGCAATTTCTCTTTCTTTAGAGCAGTCAGCCCCGGCGTTCTCCTCGGGTTTTGTTCATGCCAAGTGGTGTGGCGCCCGGCGCCCAAGCGCTCAGGCCTCCGCGGTTGTTGTTCTCGATTTTCTTCGATGAAACCCTTCCGTCATCCTTCCCCTCCGACTGTTTTCCACCCCTCGTCCTTCAACGCCATGCTGCTTCCCTCGCTCCTTATCACCGTCCTTCTCTTACCTCTATTCGCTCTTTCGAAATCCGTCAACTACGCCCCACAGGGTGCTAAGATCCACGTGAGCTCTTCTCCCACAGTTTACCGCTGAGAGAATCCTGACAAAGTGCGATCAATTCAGGCTTCAGCATCTTCGATAGGAGGAACAGGTACCTACGTGCTACAGAACGTCGCGACCGGGCAGAAGCTTCAATTCATTCGCAACGGTACGTCCTCCTCCACTCCGACGTTTCAGCTCTCTCCGCGGAGACTTGATGCGAGGCCTGGGAGAATGTTTGGAGCACAGCTGCTTTTCGTATCGTCGACTTATTATGTATTGTAGGGGTTGTGCACTTTTACCCGACGTCGGCGGGGTCGCCAACTGTGTCGATACAATTTAGTGGCCGCATGGGACGAACTTGTGGCTTGGGCAAGTGTGAGTTTGTGATTGATTTTCGAAAGTCAAAGCGATACCGCTTGCCGACTTTGTTAATTGATTTTTGGGGTCTTAGGCGCGAGTGCACAGTGGAGCACGACGGGAGCGCCAGGTGGCAAAGCGGGCGCCGACAACGCAGCAGTCTCTTGTGAGTTAATTTTCAGTCTTATGTAGGTCAAAGTCGTCCAAGGTGCTTACTGAGCTCGCTGTTTCTTCAATTCAGATGCTTTGAACAGTAAGTAAATTCGACTCCGGCCTTCTTCACCGTCCGAAGATGCTGATTTTAGGGGGTTCAGACGCCGCCGATGCCGGTCAGAAGCAGGTAAACCGACGCTCTCCCTCTTCATTCTGCGATTGGTGCTGGAATATCGACTCAACGAGATTTAATTCGGTGCAGTGGTGGAATTTTGTGCCGTGCGCAAAGTCTAAGGGTTCATATTTTATGTGAGCCTTACAAAACGCCCTAAATGCGCTTTGATACAGTGAAACTTGCCTATAAGAATTGTGGCTTTAAGAATAAATGGTCACAAGCATACAAAATGCTGTCTCCGGGGTCGGGCGGGCTATAGCATAAGAATAATTGCTTAGTAGCATATGTTACGTCAAATCTGAGGGTTTTCCGGCACATTATGCTTGTACAGAGGCCAGAAACGCCCAGAGAATAGGATTCCAGGGGCCAAAATGATCCAAACGACCGAAGTGTCGGCGGCCGAAACACTTTAAAACCCCATTCCAAATCATTCTGCCACATTTAGCCCTTCAAGATTTTTTGGCTTCAACTTGCGAGTGGCGCTGGAGTCTACTTTCGCACCGCGCTTGAAGGTCAGGGAAGCTCGCCTCAAATACCGGAGCCACTTTTCTCGAGGAATTAGAGCCTTGCGCTCACTTTGGGATATATTCATGTGTATAAGAAATATTGTCTTCAAGCATATAAAAGCTGGTCTCCCGACCACATTCTTATAGACAAGTTTCACTGTACTGAAATCGAAGTCACAACTGGGGTTCAGAATCGCCAACGATCACGTAACCGACATGCCCGCGCGCGCCATCACTGGCCGATCAATGAAGACTCCTGGAGGGTACACTTCGACAGCGCTGGATGTTTGGAACACCGTAGGCAGTCAAAAGGCCTCAAAGAGTTGTATCATGCTGATTCCTTTTGCGTGAAGGCTTCAACTTTGCAGTGCTGGAAGGCCATCAAGAAATGACTGGGTCGAACGTCAAACTCGGAGTGACGCTGGCAGTCACCCTTGTACTTTCAGAGTAGCTATGGTAGTTTGTTGTTGGATGAGAATTTAGCTTGGATTCAGATACATTGGATGGATGGACCAGAGTCAGTTTCGAATAGAAGAGGTGAGTGAAAACTTTCCCATGGCTGCTTCGCGGAGGCCAAGGATCATCGATCAGAGTTTGGCTTGAACATCTTCGCGTCAAGCTACGTAAACTAACAAACCACATTAACAGACTATATGATACAATATTATCCAAAGCGCTGATTTGTACTGAAATACAAGCTCTCCTCCTCTGACGATGCCCACCGTCCATGTCTCTCGTCCTCTTCCGTCGGTCCAAGCAAACCTCGATTCCTCAGGCGTTCCAAGTTAAGGTGCTGCAATAGATGAGCGGTTAGACCAAGCGATGTGAGTACTTTTGAGCTAAACTAACTCAGTTCGTCTGTGAATGAAGCCAGCGCATCGCATCCTGAATCTCCTTCTGCTTATTTGGCGACTCCTGAGCTCGAGCGATCTGAATGCTTTTCGCAATGTTTTGAACTCTCTGGAGGTCCGTGAGGTAGGATTCGAGCTGAGATAGCATATGTTGAGGAGCAATTGTGGGAGGTTGCTGTGTTGGCGCAGTGGGAATCGAAGTGGAAGAGGGGCCCGCGGAGGCGTTGTGGTGGGGAGGGATTGGGTGGAGCATGGATGGAACGAGTGGGAGGTGGATGCTATGGACTTATTCTGATGATGAGAGGTGGGGTGAAGAGAGACTTTACCGAGGACAGTAGGTCAACTTATCCTTCAGCGGGCGTTCACCGGACTGAGAAGAGCGTCGTCAGGAGAACTCAGCACGATGGACGCGCGATTTCTCGCACAGTGGCGCAGTCTGCCTCGGGCGACTGGATTCGATGCTGAACAAGTTGCAGCTCGCCAAATCATATCTCTCCTTCATCGTTATCTGGGCGACTTCTGAAGCCTGGCGAGGCGCGAGTCTCGCTTAACCTCGTTATATGACCGTGTCGCCTCTTACGGTATTGACTTCGTAGAGATCTCACCGGTTCACCAGTGTTGACACAACAACTTATTGATTCGTGTTTCCAGCATAATCAAAGGCGCAAATACTACCGCCAAGAAACACCTCACAGAGCTAACCCTTAGCCCCGACATCCAACAGACTCGAAGGCTCCAGCTTGACTCCTTCACTTCCCCCAGCCAAACCAGCTTCCTCCCTCCGTTGGCTTCCCTTTCTTTGCCTCGATCTCATTTACCACCTCCTCAACCTCTACTCGCTTTTTCTCGTCTCCTTCAGAATACGGCGGAGCGCGTTTCGCGACCTCCTCTGCCTCAGCCACCGATTCGACTGCGACAGCATCACGAAGGAGAGCAGCTTCACTCGGGGTCGGTGGAAGCTCCTCAGTGGGTATGGCCTAAGATGATAAAGATCAAGCGTTAACGAGGACTTCGAGTGTTTGTGATGATCAATTGACGTACTTCGACTTCGAAATCAATGATAGGTTCGAGGTGGAACGGGTAGAAGACGAGGTACGAATGCTTCCCTCTCTCGTCAAGCTCAGGCCTGTCAATATGAGAAGAACGTAAGGTCGAGTACGCTTGCTGAGGCTCGAAAACTGTACATACCCGCCTACGATGCGAAGGACAGGTTTGTTCTTCGACTTGAACTCCTTCACTTTGACGTTCAGGCGCTTGAAAGCGTCCGATAAAGACTGGATGCAGTACTGTCAGCTGTCAACATTCATGATTAGCATTGAAAAAACTAGAAAGGAAACGCACTCGGTCGGTTCTTTTCTTCCCTGTCTCGCACTTCAACACCTTCTCCAGCGGCAGTCCAGTGACTTCAACTTCGTCTAGCTTTTTCTTCTCCTTTTCCCTGCTCTTCTGTCTCCCCCTCTCCTCCTCGACGTTCGCTCCCTCCTTCTCTCCCAAAGCGCCCCCAATGGCCGCCACTGCCGTTCCCTTCCCCAAGTACCTAACTACGCGCTCGGTAATGACCTCCTTTCCTTTCCCCATGTTCTCCTTCGCTGCATCCACGAGTTTCCCTTTGATTTTGCTTCCCCCCGGCAGGTAAGCCAATTTGGACACAAGTCCACCAGCTGTCGCAGCTGCGGAGCCAGCTCCAGCTGTTGCAGCGGCAACACCTTCTGTCACGCTGGCGCCAATACCCGTGAGAGAAGCAAGAGCAGTTCCTCCAGCCATTAAAGCAACCACGGGTACCAATAACAAGCTCGTCGCAGCTACGATTGGACCCGATACCGCGATGATTGGCCAAGAGACGGACCAGTTAGTGTAGGCGGTATCTGCCGAAGTGTAGGGTCGAAGCTCGATAGAGTACCACACATTAGCTAAGCAAAGGCGCGGTAAGATTTGATGTGACGAGCGAGTAACTGTGCGAATGAAGATGACGTACGAACTCGACGCTCAAATGTCTCGTTTGGTGCGACCACGGCGTACATCAAAGGTCCGACCTGTAGTGAAGGTGTATCAGTTGATACTTCGACTCTTGACGCGCGTTTATCGCCACACGAAGACACACCTGATTGAGGCTGACGTTGACAGCTATTTGTGTATCATTGCGAATCGAGTATGCCTGAGTGAGAAACTGATCCGGGGAGAGTCGTTTCCGAGCAGCGAGCATAGCATTGCTTTCTTTCATCTTGTCAATTCGCTTGCTTCCGCTTCGCTGAAGCTCCCCAAGCTGTGTCGTCGAGGTCGCTGTGAGGGTGGAAATGCGCTCCGAAAGTTGATCGACAGTTGCGGCAGCCTCTGTGCTCGATGGAATGTGGGAGGATATGGAAGCGGGGAGCTTGGTCTTAAGCGTGTCGTAATGTTTGGTCCATGTCGGAGGGGTTGTTGATCCCGTCACAGTGGCGTCGTTGGCCTGTGCACGTCCAACTTTGTCAGTGCTCCATCATCGCTCGCATGCACAGTCGAAGAACAGCTTTGTGCGTCAAATCCAACTCTCCTCTCTGTTGATGACCCGTCCCTATTCCCTGCCGCCCAAAATGCGCAAAACTTACAGATGGAAGCTCAGCAGCGGAGGTCGCGGAGAGCCCTTTGTCGCTTGCGGAGGCTGGAGGAGATGCTGGAGAGGTCGGCGTTTGTTCTGCCGGAGCAACAGTGCTGGTGTCTACTTGTGTCATGTTGTGTTGGTGATGGTGACGGTGGCGAAGGGGAGGAGGTTGAGCAGAGATGACGCGCTGAACGGTGAAACATTCAGGGGTCTCCGGATTTTTACCTTCTTACAACAAACCTTCCGGATGGGAATCACGGAATAGGTTTACCGTACTTGTGGACGTCAAAGTAGTGCCATATAAACGTTAAAGTATCGCAAGCCCTGAACATACTATTGAGACGCATACGCCACTGCGATGCGTGGCTTATTGACAATGCTTCCTGGTAGGCGTTCAAAGGTGCCATCCGACCTTACAAGCCTGCATCCACTTATCTCTTCAGGCGGTTCACTCCACGAGGCGGGTTAGGTGGTGATGAGCGTTTCGCCGCTCGTGTGAGTCTCGCGAAGTCACGCGAAGCTCCACTGCCGCGCCCTACATTCTTTGTCCGGTTTCATGATTCGCAAGCCTTAAGACGAAAAATTCGCAGGAATACAGTTGAAAAGTTGGATGCGAGAGTCAAAGATAAATCGACCCGGCTGTTCCAAGGCTGTTCAGCTCATTCCCGAGTCGGACTCCGCGCGCCTTCGAATCGGTTTTTTGGCAGCACGCGCCGCCGCTCGAGAGGAGATTACGGGGCGTTGGCTCTATTCACTGGCAGCGCATGAGTCGACACCCAATTAGCGCTGGCGGCAAGCCATGGGACACGGATGCGACCACACAGGGAACCGGACCCTACATACCCGGTCGCTCGACGTCGAAGAGGCCACCAGCAGTGCGATCAAGGAGCGGAAGCCCAATGCTCAACGCCATAGGTCTCGCACAGCCGACCCTCCACCTTTCCTTGACCGAAGAGCTCTTGTACCTTCATCCAGCCCCGGAAGGAACACCAACAGAGGACCCCTGGGTCTCCGGGAACGTCACTTTGTGGCTCCCGAAAGCGCGCAATCTGCGCCACCTTACTGTCCGGCTCCTGTAAGTGTCCGGTCTCCTCTCCTTCAGTAACTTGCTGGGAAGCTCAGAAAAATTCGCAGAGGGAAGATGGAGATCGCTTGGCCTGACAATCGACCTTACGAATCAGCCATAGTGCTCGACAAATTGGTCACACTCTTTGAGGAGGACAAGGATGTGCTGCTTTCAAAGGGAGAGCATACTTTTGCATTCTCGATTATCGTGCCGAGCTCCACCGCTACGTACGAAAGATGCGCTTTTGGGAGGGTGCGCCACAGTGTCACTGCGAAGGCGAAAGGACTGGGTGCCATGGGAGGAGATGTTATCTCCAACGAAAAGACGTTATTCCTGATTGTAAACGTGAGCTTAAGCCTGTACCAGATTATTTGGGTCTTTTCGGTAAATGGAGCTGAATAATTCAACGCAACAGCCAGGCGGTGCGGGAGCTTCGTCTCCTCCTCCCCCACTGCATCATAAAATCGAGGGAATAGTGGATGAAGTCGGCGTGAGTGGGCTTATGATAGTTTCAAAATACAAGGACTGACCTCGGACTTCGATTGCAGCCCTAGTACGTGTTTTGGAGAAATCTCTACGTAACCTATCTTGCGATGCTGATTTGCGAACTCAGCACGATCGCTCTTCAGTCCCAAAACATCATGGTGAGTCACAAACACCCACTCAAGTTTATGGTATCTAAAGATCAATCCTCTGCAGATCGGGGGCCTTCTACTGTTACGATTCAATATTGTGTCCCCACCGACAGACCTCGAAATCTACAGCCTCAAGGTCAAAATCAACCAACACTTCCACCTCCGCTCCTCGTCCGATCCAGCCCACAAATTATCACCACCAGTCGACCCTCGAACCGTACTCATCATCGACTCTGCGCATCCCGCCAATTTTGGGAAAGTCGACGGACCTGCTGACGCGGCGGCGCGTTCTATTTCCCGCGCGCCGACGTTAGGTCCGCTTACAGTCGTGCCTCGAGGGGAAGGATTCAAAGTCCATCATCTAGCAAGGCTACCCAATGACAACCTCCTTCGACCTACAACTCAACCCGGGACGGAGACGGGCATAGCCGTGTCGCACACTATCGCTGTGGAAGTTACTTATCGCGTAGTACTGGATGAGGCGAGTGAAGCGAATGAGTCAAAATTTTCGAAAGGAAAGGAATCAGTCCGAGACCGCCGAAAGCTTGTGGTGTCGAGGCCACTCGATATATTTTCTGTGAGCAGCCTTTTCGCCTAATATTCATCTTCTAAGGCATTGACCATTCCAACTTCTTCATCATAAAGTGCTGCTGTTTCCTTGACTCTCTTACTCTTCCGGTATACGCCTTCCTGGACCCCCATCCTGAACCAGACATCTGGTCGCCTCCTTGTGTGTGCGGCATGAAACTCGGCGACGTTATAGTGCGGCAAGGTGATCACCTATTGCGCGAAGAGGGCGAGGATGGAGTCACATATGCACCGATACGAAAGGACGACTCGGTTCCTACGACTCCAACTCGACCGGCTGGGCCAGGAAGGGGCCGCTCGTTGGGCCAGGCGTTTCTCAGGACAGACTCGGCAGAAGGACTTGGTGGAACTTCGGTAAGCTTTGAGGTATCGCACAGTATATAAAAGTGCAACTGACACTTTCCTATTCGAAAGGGTTAGGATTGAAAGATATCTTGCAATTTTTATGGGTCGTTTGTTGAAAAAAAGGTGTACCGTACGTGCCGTGCCTTCGCTCTCGGACTTTCCTTGAATCAAAAAGCTAACTCGTCTTTGCTTCAAGGGTTGATGTGTTAAGAGAACAGTGTTCGAGTGCCGCGAACGTGACTACTTCTATTGATTTTGACTTTTTGGGCTCGCCGCCCGCTCGTCCAACACCCGCAACTCAGTCCTTTCACAACCGGACGCACGCCTATCGACTTTCGAAGTGGATATGATACTTGTGATGCAAGAGTAGACGCTCTTCATCGTGCGGGCTTCAGTGAGTCGTTGTGCCGGGGCTCTACGTGCTCTACCCTCAGGCCTCGGGAATCGCTGGCTCTGCTCCTCAACTCCATATTTCTGCGAAGCCGACACCCAGAACCCTGCCGGACTCGACTTCGGACTCATGGTATCCAGGGGCTGAACTCTATGAAGACAGACCGGTAAGAGTGGCGCTAGCTGTTGCCGGACACTTCGAGAAGTGCAAGGCGAAATCCGGATGCGAGGATCAGGTACGAAATCTCGACCGAGTTCATGATGTCCACAACTTTGGTGGCGAAAGGCTGTTACTTCCCTCCATAAAAATGTATCTGAAGCTGGTGAAAAATGACTAAAGCCCTGGCTTTTTATCTCAGCAACTTGGGACTGTATTATACTTGGAAAGTAATCTCGAAGCCGTGCGTCATAGCGAAGCCGGCGGTCGGTTGCAAGCGCGTTAGACTGCCCCTGCAAAGAATCTGGACCAAGTCGCACCTTCCTTCCTACAACACCAACTCAACACTTCCTCTGCCTTGCGGGTCACCCACCAGCCCGCATGAATCGACGGCTGTCCTTCACCCGAACTGAAGTGACTTCAGGTGGCTACGGCGAGTCTTCGGTTGAGTCGCGCATGGGCCGTGAACCATCTCATCAAAGTCACTTTGTGAGCCTGCCGCCAATGGATCGACGTTCGTCGGCCGCCACCAAGCATGTCGCCCGCAAGTCGTTCTTTCACCGCTCTGGTCGACTTGCGAAATATATCCCGCCATCGCTCCGGAAGCCGAAAGCTCTGCTGGTGATGCTCAACATCGCGGTCCTCGTCTACCTCGTTCTCCGTCCCACACCATCCTCTCCGCTTCCGGCAGCAATCACCGTATCTCCTCCAACATTACCCTCACTCAATACCACTATCATACCCAATCACGTCACCTACGTTTCCGACCCCAATACCGACACCTGCGAGACTTGCATTTTACGACCAAACGATCCGCTATGCGAGTACGGTATCGACAACATTCGATTGTCGAGGAATTACGAGGGAAGTGGTTACAGAATAAGGAAGATGCTGGAGCGAGCTATTCGCGGGGAGGAGATTACTATTGCGGTGATTGGGGCGTCAGTGACCGCAGGGCACGGGATTGAAGGGCAGACAAAATGGCAAGATCGGTTCATGGAAGACTTTTCGAAAGTATTTCCAAAGACGAAAATGACAGTTGGAGCTGCCCCCGGCATGAACAGTGAGTCGCGAACGTCTTGGGTGCAGAAAAGTGCAAGAGCTGACATTGTTAATCTGTAGGCAAGTGGTTTAGCTTCTGCTTCGATGCACTCGTGACTACAACGGCAGATTTGTATATTGTTGAACTAGATATTAACAACGACGCGTACGTTTTATGATCGCTACGCCTTACGTGCTCGGAGTTGAAGCTGACCTAAATAACCTCGTTCAGTGCGGAATACACATACCACGACGACGATGCACTATACCGTGGTTTATTGAATCTGCCACAGAAGCCAGCCGTGCTTCGAGCGTCGGTCTTTGCCTTGATTTTCGACGATTTGTCTCGCGGGGCGCCTTCCTCGTTCCTTATGTCGCAATGGTTCGACATTCCCGTCATCGGGTGAGGCTGGCAAACACTTTCCTATCATCGTTTTTTGAGCTGATGCATCTTATATGCTTCAGCATTCGAAATTGGATCCTACCTCACCTCATCGAACACCCCGTTGAGGCGGAGCTCTTTTTCGCCCGAACATATGGCGAACTGGACAAGGTCAGCCCATCCCGCTTTGCCGCAATACACCCAGACTAACCATCAATTTTTCTAAAAAGCGCCACATTTCCGAACTTGGTCATCGAGCACTGGGCGATATGCTTGCCTTGTACATGCGTTCTCAGACTTGCGAGGCGCGAAGGCGTCGGGCCAATCCACCTCCGATCAGGCAAAATGCGTGGCCCCAGGGAGACATTCTCGGCTTGGTTCCAAAGCAGTACATCTGGACCAAGGTACGTTCTCACTATGTTAGATTTCGCAAACACCATCTGACGTCAAGCTGCACTCAGTTTGATCCAACAGAACAAATCACCCCACTCTTCCCCTCCTGCTCTCTCGTAGGATCCAAGTTGCGACCTCTTCGTCCGGCCCCGTCAACGAAAGGCTGGGATCATATAGAGTGGAACGGCAAGAAAGCTATTGCGTCAACGACTGTCGGGAGCACCATCTCCTTTCCCTTCACGGGCACAAAAATTGGAATATTCGTTTGGAGCTCAAACGGATTGAAGTGGGATGTTGGGCCGGGTCGATGTATCTGCAGTGTGGATAACGACGAGGGAACAGTCGTCGACGCCTGGATCCCGTCAGAGTTCGCACACTCCGAATTCAACATGGTCAAAGAAGGGCTCGATCCTGGCTACCAGTGAGTCTACCTTGATGTTGTCATTTATTCTTACCAGTACTGATTTATCAAACCCAGCACATTGACCTGCACGATCATACCAGAGTCGTCTTCTCCCGGCCACAACTTCAGGATACTCGGGATCGGATCGCAGTAGCTCACCTTTTGTATACTTTTGTTGTTAACACCAGATTTGTTGTAGTCCACTCTGTAACAAATATTTCCGAATCACTGTTAGAGCGAGGCATTTACCTACTACGCGAAGGGCAAGCGCGCTCGACAGTCTGGTGACTCGGGGGATTGCATCGGTGCTCTTGAGTGACCTTCAAAAGTTGTGTCAATTATCCATCCGGAGAGGTCAAACACCCCCCTCATCGATGATCAAAATCAGAGGAAGCGAGCATGAGAGCAGACTAGGGGTCAAATCCCGACACTCCCAGCGTGCCAAACGATTCCTTCTCTTCGTCTTTCTTGCTCGCCCGGAAACTGTCATCCCTCTTTCATCAAGCACTGTCCTACATCGCCATCTAACAAGGGGGATCGAGGGAAGGGCGCATGTCGTTGGTGCCGAGTCGAACAGCAGCTCCAGTCCCTAAGGAGCGGGAGCCAATACAGCTCCGCCTTGCTCGCCTAAGAAGGGAGGAGCGAGCGTCACAACCTCGACCCATTCCTCCGCCTTCGCTCGGCTTGCTCCTACCCTCCCTACCTGGTACCTCCGCCACGTGGAGAAAGTCAGCTGGACCGGCGCCCCCACCGTCCTGGACTGCGAGGAGCCTCGAGGAACGCCGTTTCGTGGACTCGAAAGCTCGAGAAAAGTGGCTCGATCGCCGGAGGGCACTTCTTTCGACATTCGAGGCGCCGGGAAGCGGGGCCAATGAAGCAGGCGGGATGAGGACGGTCCCGGCGCTGGCGGAGATCTTGCGGAGGAAGATATTGGAGGATCTCGGCCGCCCCAGCAAGCAGTCTTTGTATTTGCCGTTTGTGCATCTTCTACCAAACCACGTCAAGATCGCGATGTTCGAAACGGCGGCGCTTTGGCACCCACTGAAAGAGCGCGCGTTGCACGAGCTGCTGAGGGACGAGGACTGGGACGATCGCAGTACCACTGAAGGCAGTGAAAGCCAGGGGGAACTGGCAGGAGATGCTATTTCTGCGTCCATGGGGCAAGATGGAAAGTCTGACGATGGGTGGGGGAACGATGGGGATGAGGCCCAGCAGCATGGCGGCGCAGCCTCGTGGGAGGGCCTGTTAAACGAACCCACAATCGCCTCCTTTGCGGGAAGTCTCACAACTTTGAACCTCGCCTTCAGCTCTATCACGCTTAAATGCTTTCGCTCCATCGTGCTCCATGACACTTCCACTCGCCCTCTCCCGTCCTTGCCGAACCTCTCCATTCTTCAACTCGCTGTCACGCCAAATCTTCCCTTTTCTCAACCATTCTTTGACACATTCAAGCCTCTAGTACAACTTCGACATCTCTCACTGGCTGGGAAGGCTGTCGACGGGCTGACGGCGGTCCCTACCTCTGTCCTTCTCTCGAGACTCGCTGCCGCGACCCCGACATTAATCCTCCTTGACCTTTCTTTCCTACCGCTTGGGTCAGAACTTGACCGAATGGTGAAGGCGGTGGATTGGGACGTGCGGTGGAGAGATCTGCGGAAACTGGGTGTGAGGATGGGCGAGAAAGACTGGGAGGCGCGGGAGCGTAGAAGGAAGGATCTAGGAAGAGCTATCGCGCTGGACGGGCGGAGCAAACCGAGGGCAGGGATCGATATCGTCACGTAAAGCGACTCGATTTCAGCTGCTACATGCGACCGACCACCATTTTGACGAGCGCCCCGGACACGCCTCTCCGTTGGTCACATCACTCCTGATCGTATGGTTCCTCAGCCTGTTCATGCTACATGCGCTTTCGGAGAACTGTGGCCGGTCTGTTGGGTGCATTTTCTGACATTTGAGTGTGCCAGTGAGCCCGACTCTGAGATCTCGTAGGCCTCGCTTCCGCTACTGACCTCACTCTTTCTACAGACAAGCCTGGATGGCAACCTGAGATTGATTCTTTGATTCAAAGAAAAAATCTCGCGACAGCCGACCTGCCACAACGGTCGACCGCGCGAACAAGCCCTCGCGTAGCCCTGCCGGAGCTGTTACTTACACCGTCGGAGCTTCATCTTGTGGAAGAGCTGGTTCGGTGCCATGCCATCTCAGCCTTTGTTGTTTCACCACTTTTGTTCGGGGGCTGCTTTATCATTGGCGATTCACGGTCTGCCTTGGTACCAAAGTGCGAGTTGTATAGAACTCTGTAGCTTTGCGTGGCAGTTGATGAAAACAGCCTTTTGTGCCTTGTACGAAGAACAGCGATTCCCATAGTGCTTGGACGAAAAGTAAAGTAAAGCAAAAGCCATGGTATGGTGTCGAAGAAAGCCCCTTGGGCTTTAGTGGCGTAAGCCGCACACGCCTTCGCTTGATCTGCAACATGCGTACTCCTCCAGCTGCTCTTCCGGACAGCCTACCAGCTGAACTTTCAGCGCTCGTCAAAGAGTGGACGATGTATGTCTCAAGCAGTCCATAAACCGCCAGTCGTGACTCACGCGCGGCTGACGCCCCCACCTCTCTCGACTTTAGCGAGCAGCTCCGCCAAGCGTCCATCGCAATCTTTGACGACACCGACCTTCCTTTTACCTTCGCGACCTCCCTGCCTGCCCATCCATCTATAACCACCTCCAGCCATGTCGAATCCGCCTCTCCCCTTGTGTCGAATCTCGTACCAGCGGATGGCGTGACACAGGGACTCAGCTACGTCGGAGGTCTTGATGTGTCTTTTCGAGAAGATGGAAATGGAAGTGGGGATGATGGTATAGCTACCCTGGCTGTGCTCACGTGGCCGGAACTGAAGGTGCGCGGGTTCGAAGCCTTTGGCAACGATAAGATGTGACTCCATTATTCACAGTTGGTGCATTCTATTTCTCACGAGATCAAGCTATGCGTGCCATATATCCCATCGTTTTTATCTTTTCGGGAAGCGGCGGAGTTTCTGGCCTTGGTCGAGGAGTGTCGCAATAGAGAGCTTGGTAAGATCCTTCCGACGATATACATCACATATCCTTCGCTGAAAGTTCTCTTTATAAATAAAAAAAGAGCTTCCCCAGGTCCTTTTTGTCGATGGAAACGGTCGGCTACATCCACGAGAAGCTGGCGCTGCCGTCGCCGTTGGTGTTCTTACGGGAATTCCAACGTTGGGAGTCGGTGCGCTCGATAACGCATCCGAAAAACTAATTTTAACATGTTTCCATAGGCAAGGATTACCATCCGATAGCTACTGAGGTCTCTCCGCGTCCTCCAATGTGCTCGAATCTCGACCTCGTACCTCCAAACTTTCGCACTTCGCAAAAGGGAATGCGACAAGCCTGTAAACACCTTCTTTCTACCCGTGGTAGCTGGATTGGCCTAACCGGGAACAAGCCTTCTTTTGGATTCATCGGTGCCGTGAGTCTACTCACTTATCGAGCTGTGTGCCCACACTGAAAAGTCACCGTACCCCTCAAGGCAATTCGCACCTCGCCAGACCCAGCGAGCACGAACGCTATATTTGTCAGTCCTGGACATCGCCTGTCTCTTGAAACTTGCTTGAGGCTAGTAATGGCGAGCTGTCCGATGTCGCGTGTGCCAGAGCCCATTCGGCAAGCGGACGCCATAGGTTAGACCGCTCATTCTTTACAATCCCCTCTCATATCATAAGCTCACAACGATTTGCAGGAAGAAATGTTGCGAGAAAGAGATGGGGTACAAAGTCTCCGACTGTCTGAAACTGAAATTTTACCTGCTTGTTACAACATTCGGGCAGACCATGAACTCAAAGATGCACCACCTGTGTCGCTCAATTAGCTTAACTGTTCCACCCTGGTACAGCCACAGAGCAAAGCGACATTCACGATTGTATGCCAAATAGAGTTAAAGGCGCTCATGACAGTCGATTGCTGCAACTTCCTGTGGCGAACTGATGGCGCAAAATTCCAATTGAGCATCAAAACATTCTAGCAGTTCTAAATGGTTTCTATGCCCTGACCAAGGTCAAAGTAACCTTCAAGTCCCCAACCTCGACCACCTCTTCTGTAACGACAGCCCCTTGACCGGCGTTCATGTGCGCCTTCGGTAACGGAACCCGCTTGAGCACCCTGACAAAGACATCCTGCTGCGCCACAATGCAGTCGTGAAGCTCTTGCCCCTCCTTCGTGTCCTCGTCCGCAAAGTGGTAGAAAACGTCGATGTCGTCTGTTGGCACGAGACCTGCGCTCTTTCGCAATCGCTGGATCCTGTTGACAACCTCGCGAGCCAAGCCCTCCGACTCCAGTTCCGGGTGCCGCTTGACATCGAGAAGAACGACAACATCGTTGTTGGTGTTGGATTCGAGGTGAGTGGCAGCGTCAGCTTCTCGTGGTGGAAGCTCGCAGTAGCGCAAAGCGGTGAGGTCGCCTGCGACCAGTTCGATGCCGCCGACTGAGATCTTCCCCGAAACGAGATATGCCTTGACTTCCTCCGAAGTGAGCTTTGGCAAGCCACCCTTCACCTTGCCGATGTCCTTCTTGAGCTTCTTTCCGAGGACCTGGATGTCGGCCGTTGCCTTGTACTTGATGCCGCAGAGCGTCTCGTCCGTGGTGAAAGTGACTTGACGAACGTTGAGCTCCTGCTCGACGTAAGGAAGGAGAAGCTTGACATCTTCGAGATACTCGAGAGTCGGGTGGAAAACGATGAGCTCCTTGAGTGGGATCTGTTCAAAGATACGCAATTGTCAGTGGGATCAACGAAAAAAGAGGGCTTCGCAACACACCTTCAATGGGATAACGTTTCGCTCGCGCACAACGCGACCAAGCTCGATGACATCCTTCAGACGACTCGCTTGACGCTCAATGATGGGGTCAAAGTACTCTTCGCGGACGGTAGGGAAGGGGAGGAAGTGAAGGGAGCGGACATCCTCTCCGACTCCGAGGCTGCTTGTGTCGTCGGGGAAGTGAACGCGGAGCCCCTGGTAGATGATCTCTGTGAGGAAAGGGATGAAAGAGGACTGTGAAATGATGTGAGCTTCTTGATTAAAAAGAATAGGAGAAAAGGACAGCATACAAGGGTGCGGGCAAGGGTGAGGAGGGCCTCGAAGAGAGTCTGGAGAGCGGCAACAGTGTCCTGCACACCCTGCTCTCCCTTCAGTCGTCGTCGGTTGAATCGAATGTACCTGTACAGGAGCTGACATAAGCTGCCAACTTCAGCGAGTGCGACCGGAAGGTACTTGCCAGTTGGTAAGGTCGTCGAGCAACAGAAGGGTTCTCGGTGCGACGGTGTAGAGGCGGTACGCTGGAGGAGGGCCATCAAATCAGTCACCCGCATCACAAAGGGCTCAAAACTCGACTCACCTTCCATCTCTGTCTTCACGTGCGCAATCAAACTTTGGCAACTGGCGAGAATCCATCGGTCCATGACGTTCTCCGACTTGGGGGCTACCGGGTCGTACTTGAAGTCGACACCCGATTCCTTCTTGAGCAGAGCAGCTTGGCCGACGAAGAAGCGGTAGGAATTGAGAAAGGGAAGGAGCACGCGAGCGATGACCTCCTTAACTCCCTCCTCCTTGAAGCGGAGACTGTCTCCACGGACAACGGGCGAGTTGACGAGGAATAGACGAAGGGCATCGGCTCCGTACTTGTCGACGATAAGGTTGGGGTCGGGGTAGTTCTTGAGAGATTTAGACATCTTCTTGCCATCACTGCAAGAGCAAGAGGTAATTAGTTGTTTATCTTTCGAACCTTTTCCTGAGAAGAAAGTCGGGGCTTACGCGGCGAGTACGTGACCACAAACGATGAGGTTCTTCCAGGGGGCGGTGTCAAAGAGGTGGGTTGAAAGTACGAGGAGGGTGTAGAACCATCCACGAGTCTGATCCATGGCTTCTGAGATAAAGTCGGCGGGGAAGGACGCTTCGAACTTCTCCTTGTTCTCGAAGGGGTAGTGAGCCTGCGCGTAGGGCATGCTGAACAGTCCAGATTGCAGCAGTCAGTAAGTAGAAACTACCCATCAGTTTCGAATGAAAAATAGCGGACCTGCCCGACTCGAACCAGCAGTCAAAGACCTCTTCCACGCGACGAAGGACGCCCTTGCCGTCCTTTGAAGGGATGGTGATGTGGTCGATTTTGTCACGGTGGATGTCGAGAAGAGTTCCACATCCAGAAAGCTTGTCGAGCTCCTCAATCGATCCAATGCAGACAATCTATGGGGGCGGCGAAAGGAAGCGGTCAGCGCTTCGCAGCGAGCCATCCTAAAACCGGACTTACCTCAGAGTAGTCCTCGTTGGCCCAGAGTGGGAGCGGTGTCCCCCAGTATCGGTTCCTCGAGACGTTCCAGTCGCGAGCGTTTTGAAGCCAGTTCTGGAAACGAGTGGTGCTGACGGAAGCGGGCACCCTGCGATTGCAGTCAAGTAAGCTGTCTATTACGACATGAACTGGCTGACGAGAGAGTACTTACCAGGTGGTGTCGAGGTTGTTCTTCACTAATTGGTCGTTAGATCCCTCAACGCGGACGAACCAAGCGGGGACGACTCGGTAGATGAGGGGAGTGCCAGATCTATGATAGCGGGCATTTGAGCACGCTTCGTCAGGGCCAATAACGATGGAGAGGCTTACCGCCAGCAGAAGGGGTACGAGTGCATCAATTGACTCGCGGCAATAAGAACCTTGCGCTCCTTGAGTACCTTCATGATGTTTTTGTCGGCATCCTATTCATCCAGGGAAGAGTCAACTCGAGATCATAGTCATGAAGACAATATTTGTAACGCTCACCTTGATGTACTGACCCTCATAGTCTGGGACCTCACTGGTGAACATTCCACGCTCGTCAATGGGGCAAGGTGGCATCTCCTCCTTTGTGATAAACTTCTCGCGAATAGCGATACGGTGATCATCCTCTCCGAACGCAGGCGCCTGGTGAACGACTCCGGTACCAGAGTCGGCCGTGACATACTTGTCTGCGATAATCTTGAAGCAGTTGTGTCCGAACTAGGTAGGTTTCTCGTCAGCTATGTTCCTGATTCAGAAGAGAAAGGATGAGATGGCATACCCTTTCAACAAAGTAAGGGAACATCGGAGTGTACTTCAATCCGACGAGATCCTTTCCGAGAGTCGACTCGAGTACGGTGTATTTCTTCTCTTTCGCCGCCTTGACCGGGTCCTTGAAAAGAGCAGTGAGGAGCTTGTCGCAAAGGATGAATTTACGGTCGAGATCAGTGTGGTGGATAGTGACGTAGGTGAAGTCGGGGTGGACACAGAGTGCCAAGTTGGAGGGGAGGGTCCAGGGGGTTGTTGTCCAGGCGAGGACGGAGACAGTCGGGTCCGATTCCAAGGTGAAGGCAACGGTGACTAGAAATCAGAGGATGAGCAAGTTTGCTACGAGGCAAACAAAATGTGCGAGACGAACCGGCTGGGTCTTGTACGTCCTTGTAGGCTTGCTGAGCTTCAAAGTTGGAAAGAGGAGTGGTGCAGCCAGTGGTGTATGGCATGACTCGCATTCCACTGCAAAACCGCAAACAATCTCATGAGCAAAGATTTGCAAATTTACGAGCCAGGCGTCTCGCGGCTCGGTAATCGTATTCTAAAATATCACTCACCGGTAGACCAAGTTCTTCTTCCAGAGCTGTCCGAAGACCCACCAAACACTCTCCATGTAAGGGGTGTTGAGAGTTTTGTAATCGTTGTCGAAATCGATCCAACGTCCGAGACGCTCGACGGTCTTCCTCCACTCGCTCGAGTATCGCATGACGATAGCACGGCACTCCGCGTTGTATTTGTCAATTCCCATCGCCATGACATCGGCTTTCTGATGAACAACAACCGCAAGCCAGGTTGTCAGCGAGCTACTGGGGGCGTGGGGAGCCGAAGCGTGGGGAGGACATACGGAGGTGATGTTGAGCTTTTTGTCAATCTCGTGCTCGACGGGAAGACCGTGAGTGTCCCATCCGAATCGCCGTTCTACGTAGAAGCCGTTAGAGTGGGCGTAACGGGTGACAATGTCCTGCGAGGGGTAAGACGGGTGTAATCAGCTACCGTATATGCAACGCTGGGCGCCTATGATAATCTTCAATGGCATGCAGATTTGAGCACAGCATTCCGCTTCCTTTCGATTAAATCTGTCCGCCTGTACTGCCCCATCTCAAGGTGCTGCACGCCGCCACCTGCGAACCCGGTCCGAGCGCCTCCACCCTTTCACCAATACATGACAAACAGCGCCCCCCAGCACTGCAATACCGCCTCCAAGAGCCCAAACACCTTTTTCCATACTCCCGATACTAACCTTGACGGTTCCCATGAGGATGTGGCCGTGGTGAGGGAGACCTGTTGCGAATGGTGGTCCATCGTAGAAAGAGTACTGAGGCTTGCCCTCTGACTGCCTGATCGACTCTTGAAAAGCATCAATCTCCTTCCAGTAGGCGAGAACGTCTTCTTCGGCCTTGGGGAATGAGAAATGGGCGGTAGGGTTGTGGGCCGGGAAGACGGCATTTGGGTTGGTGGCCATCCTGATTCCGGACAAGTCGCGGTAAACGATTCGGCGGGTTTGGGAGGACTTTTTGGTTGTTTATAGAGTGGCAAACTCTCTGGAAGTCGGGAAGCCGGTGCTGGGGGTGAGGGGGGGTCAAGATGATAATATTGCGTGGACAAGCTAAACGGCGAAAAACTAATAAAATGGAAAAAACAATTATTCCCTCCGGCTCACACCTTGAGCACCACCTTAAACGAATCCATCTTCTTCAACACGACCTTAAAGCTCGTTCTCCTCTTCAACACTACCTTCCACCTCCACTTCATCGCCATTTCCCACTCCCTCAACGTCGCCTCCGCCTCATCGCTCCATCCTCCTCCTAACGCAAAGTCCATCAAGTCGCCGGCTCGTTGCGAATCCGTAACGCACGCGGCGAAGGAATCCCTCAGGCCGCGCAGCTCCGTCGGGGTGAGTTTGCCTTCTGGTCCACGCCACGGTGCGTACCTGGTGATGCAAGGAATGTGGCCGCGCGTAAACTTACTCTTACAACTCGGGCACTTCAGGTGGATTCCGAATACATTCTTGCGCCATTCGAGAGCTCGACGAAGGGAGGAAGGGTCTTGGATATCGAGAACCCTGTCAACGAGGGAAGCTGTGCGGGATTGTGGGTGGATGTAGGTGTGGAGGGCAAAGCCGTCGGGGAGAGAGAGGATGCGGAGGACGCGGCGGCGGACGAACTCACCACGAGTCACTGGTGGATTCCCGCAAGCAATTTCGATGTCACATTCAATGTCGTAGTCGGGGAGGATAGAGTCGTCTCGAAGGCGCCAGATGAGGTCTAGCGGGCCGGTGGGAAGGTCCGGATCCTGGAAGAGGCGCCGGGAAACGTTGTACTGGGATGCTTCTCGGATGTGCAGGGCGAGTCCAAAAGCAAGGAGAGGGAGTCGGTCGTCGTAGCTGGGAATGGCAGTCATTGAAATGGCCAACTTGGGTTTTGTGCTGTTGTTCTTGATGATCCAGCCGAGAGCTTTCTTGTGGTGAGTTTTGAGCGCCGTGTAGGCGGCATTTTCCTGTTTGATGAGGACTTTCATGGCAATCTTGTCGTCGACAGTGCCCACCTGAAGGCGAGTACGGTCTGTTGTCTTTTTTGCAAGTCGCCAGAGGTGGATGAAGGCAGCGGCATAGTCGATGCGGGAGGTACAGACCATACGGAGGACGTGACGGCGGATCATAGGGCGCCAAGAGTCTCCCGCGGCCTGAAGGCCTCTGAGTGTCGTTTCCATAGACGCAGTTGTGCGAGTGGTATACTCAAGAATGTCAGAGCCGTCGGCTGTCCTGATGACTCCGAGATACTTTGTGGAGCGTGTTGCCGGGATTTTCTCGCCACCAATATGGAGAGTGACTAGATGGAGATCAAAGCTTGATGGAGGGATGGCGAAGCATTTTGCTATGCTGAAGAGCATACCCATACGCTGAGCCCAGGAGTAGGCGACGTCAAGTAGGCGCTGAGCGACGATCTGAGAGACAGCGACGAGAGTGCCGTCATCGGCGTAGTACAGCCCATGTCCTTCTCCATTGGCAGAATCCTCTAGCTCATATAGTAGGGAGTCGAGGTAGAGGTCGAAAAGGATCGAAGAAGTTGCTCCTCCTTGCGGGAAGCCCTTGCGGACCTGGAGAGGTGAGAG
The DNA here is from genome assembly GCA_035521515.1 of Phenoliferia sp. Uapishka_3. Lineage (NCBI taxonomy): Eukaryota > Fungi > Basidiomycota > Microbotryomycetes > Kriegeriales > Kriegeriaceae > Phenoliferia > Phenoliferia sp. Uapishka_3. Next base: position 2,842 of record JASZXU010000347.1, on the reverse strand, counting down.
GGTGCGACCATTGACAATGAGGATGGCGACACAGGCTGTGGTGATTAATGACCAGACAATCGAGAGAAGGGAGGGTGGCATTCCTTTCTTTTGGAGCTCCCGGATGACGGTTGTAGGAAGAGGGGATGGGTAGGCGGCCTTGAAGTCGAGGTGCACTGCCCATGGGCAGCCGTTGCGGACGTAATGATCGACGGCAAGGAGCGCTGAAGCACAAGACCATCCCTTTCGAAAACCGGCTTGGTTGGGGTGGAGGAAAGCCCAGCTTTTGGGATTTGTGTCGGTGAGGAAGGGGATGAGGAGGACTTCAAAGATGCGGCGAAACATGCGGAGGAGGGAGATGGGGCGGAGCTGGGATGCTGTTGGGGAAGACTTGTCGTCCGATTTTAGCTTTGACAGCATGGCAACCAGGGAGGTGCCCCACCGGGTCGGAGTGAGTTGGGTGAGGCGTGCGAGTTGAAGGAGGCTTGCAAAAAGGTAAAGGAAGGGGAACTCCTCGGGTGGTGGCTTTGGCGCTTTTGGACGTTTTGCATGGGGGACGAAGGGAAGAGCGTTTGCTGAAAGATTTGAGTCCGGTGGTGGCTGAGTCGGTAGGTGAAATTGAAGACTATGACTAAGGTTTGGGTCGCTACCGCGCCGTGTAGTGTTGGGACGCCCATCGGCAACATTAAAAAGGGGATGCTCACTTGAAGTCTGATCCTCATCTCCAGAGCCTATCTCGGAAGGGAAAGGTGGTGGATTCGCGCGATCCGAGCGCCGAGGTTGTCGCTTTCTCTTGACCTCATAAGCCAGCTCCGCCAACATTCGTGCGTGAAGGGAGTCATCACCCGCACTCTTCGACTTCGGGTACTTTCCCAAAGCCTTCCTAACCTGCTTCGCTCCAAAACCTCCTTCCGGTCCCGCTGAGAGCTCGTCCAAGAGAGTTCCGCCAAAATCCGGTGTCTCAGGCTCTGGCAGGCTCGACCCAAAAACTTCTCCCCAAACCTCCTCCACTTCCTCTTCCGGGGTTTTTGTGGGATCCTCTGAGACCACCGCAGTTGCTCTCCCCCTCATTGATCGCTTCCAGAGCCGCAGTGCCTCCACAACCCCATCCTCCTTCTCCAACTGCAGTCCTACTGGATCATCCCCTTTCTTTACCTCTGAAGCATGGTAGGTGCCTAGAGTTCCTCGTGCTGCCTCTTGAACTGCTGCCGTGAGAGCCTCGTCGTACAAGTCGAGAATTGGCTGGAGCTCAGCTCGGGTTTTGGCTTGTCGAGCTCGAACGAAGACAAGGTTCCGAAGGGCGAGGAGGAGGGGTGCGAGGGTCCGGAAAGCGGCTCGGAACTGTTCAGCTACTTTCTTGTCGTCCAGTCGGCCAACTCGGAAACGCTCTGAGCCTCGCTCCGGGGGGTAGAGAACGTGGGAGGGAGGTGCGATGATGATGTCCAGTATATCGTGGTCGGTGTATTTGGTGGTGGCGTCTGTGTCCTTGTAGAATGGGATGAGCTCCTTCGGAATGATGGAGAAGGCAATTTTGGAACGATCCAGGGCAATGATGTGGTCGATATGGGCGAGGTGGCGGAGCTGGCGTAGTCCTGTGGCAACGCTGGACCTCTTTATAGCCATTCCTTCTGGTGATATCACCGACATCATTGTCCTGTTCATCCACTCGTCGAAGATCTCCAGCTTGTCCAAGTCCTTTCGTCGATCAACCCCAGTCCCATCGGTCCGCCTCGGACCCATCTCAACGTTGAGGTCACCTACCAGCACATCGACGTCTCCAATGGCGGTAAGGGTGGTATGAATGAAGGCTGGAGTTGATCTAGGTGGGAGGTAGACAAACCCAATCGACCAAGTGTCCGTCCCTGCCGTAATCCAGTCCTTCCCAGTCCGCACTGTCGTCCAGAGTGCCTTCACCTCCACTCGGGCCAGCAGAACCACTCCTCCAGCATGCCTCCCTTCCACCATCTCAGACCCTCCAACATAACAGGGGTGATTCCGGAGAGCAGCCAGCTGGTTGTGCCATCCCTCCCCCAAAGCCACGAAGTGGTGTGACTCCAGCATCGACAGCGCCCACTTCAGCTTTGCGCATTCTCCAAGTAGCCCTAAGCCCTTGATATTCCCCCAAATTCCTCTCCAACGACCGTCCACCTCCTTGTGCGCATCTTTACGCTGCGCGTGTCCTTTCAGGTAGGAACTCATAAAATGGCGGGGCAGACAGCGGGAGTGGTGGCGGCGACGACAGGAGGAGTGTCGATAGCGGGAACAGGTGGGACGCGAAGCGCAGCTAGGCGGGCCATCTCATCGCTGAGAATCTGCGCCCAGATTTGCTTGACTACTGGAGAGGTCGCTCGGTCGGAGGTGAAATGAATTCGTTTGACGACGCGGTTGTGAAGGGTGAGGTCGAAATCCTTCGGAGCATTGGGGTCAAGGACTTTGGTGGCGGAGTAGTTGGGAAGGTGCTGGATGAGTCCCTTCTTCATGTGGCGAACCAGTTCGGGGACATAGGCGCTCGCTACCAGGACCTCCAGTTTACACCATCGCTCCGCATGTCGGTATGTCTCGCTGGTCTGGATGAGGTGTAGATTTGCTACCTCCCGCATATTGACGTTCAGGGCTCTCATGATGTCCCGAATCACGTGATACTTTTCGGCGCGGACCTCAAAGTACTGAAGCTCGTGGGCGGCAGGGGTTGGGCGAGGTGGAAGGGCGGAGCGCGTACGAGTTGCCCAACTTTTGATATTACCTGCTCCACCATTTTCGGCTGCCAGTGCTTGGGATTGGAAAGGTTGGGGAGGAATTGGGATGGTGGTGGGAGGAGTTCCGTTGTTGGTGGCGCTGGGGAGGTTCTGGGGAAGATTTATAG
>JASZXU010000346.1:0-24488 GCA_035521515.1 Phenoliferia sp. Uapishka_3 | reverse complement strand
GGAAGAAGGGTGAGGTTGGTATTGGGGATGGGAGGGGTGGGAGAGAGGTGGAGGACCACCCCGACGAGCTGCGGCTTGTTGTTGGGCTAGAAGAAGTTGTTGTTGCTGGTGGATCGCGTCAGTGGGGAAACGTGTAGCGAAAAGTGGAGATTGTAAGAACCTGGGACTTGGCCTGGGAATTTGCTTGAGCGTTCAACATGGCTTGTTGATGAGCCTGCATTTGTTGATACGAAGCTGCACTCGGCTGTCCTCCCCCTCCTGCGCCCGGTGGTCCTCCTCCTCCTCCAACTCCTCCACCTTGTGCCGCCAAATAAGCCTGCTGCTGTAAAGCGAGTTGTTGTTGTTGAATGTACTGTTGTTGTGATCCAGGTGGCATTCCGGCCAGATGAGGAGCTTGTCGAGCGTACGGAGAGTTGGCGAATGAAGCTAGTGGACCTCCGCCCGAACCTCCACCTCCACCTCCCGCTGCGGCCGCGGCTGCTGAAGCCATAGCATGTTGTTGCATAGCGAGTTGTTGAGCTGACATTTGTTGAGCACCCGTCTGCATCAAACCCGGGCCGCCTCCTGCGCCATTCAACATGGGAGGCGGAGCTGAACCTGGCATGCTACCAGGTCCCGCCATCCTTATCCTACTTCCAAAGACCCAAACTGGCTCCGTTTGAGGGTTTTTACTGAGAGGATAGGCTCTGATGGGTTCTCTTTCCCAACCCTGAGGAGCGAGTGGAGCTTCTTCTGCGCCCGGCCCTTTACCCCCACTGTGATCCCTTCCCCAGTAGTACAACCAAAGGTTTGGATGACCGCCTCCTTTTGAAATGTGCCATCTCTTTCTGTACCTCGATAGTCGTAACTCTGGTGAATCTGGGAGTAGGCCTGAAGTGCGAGAGGTGGGAGGTAGATGACCGTTTGTGATTGTGTAGCAGGAGAGTTGAACTTGGATTGTTGAGATTGTTGTTGGTTGTTGAATTGTAGTTGGACAGGATACGGTGTGAGTTGTTGAAGAGATTGTTTCTGAAGGAGAAGCTGGAAGGTAACGAAGACCATCTGGTGGAGGTGGTCGAGATGGCTGCAAGAATGCGAGTAACGCGCTTCCGGCTTTGGTGGATAGTAAGAGATCAAGACGCGTTGGATAGCTAGCGAGTGGGAAGGATGAACTCACGTTCTGGACGGTCTACAGTATCGTATTGAAAGGGGAGTTCACCAGCTTGTGAGTTCCAACCATTCCAAGGTTGTTTTGCGAGTAATTCTGCGACTTGTTGATCGTTTGGAGGACCAGTTGGGAAAGGACCTATTTGAATACTCGCTCGTAGCCAAAAGTCGCCATTTTGTTGTGCTTGCATCGAGTGGAATGGGAAAGAGAAGAGAAGAGAAGAGAGGGGCTCACTCAATTCGAGTTCGAGTTGAGGTTTGACTGCGCATTCGCAAGCTGCTGTTGACCAACGACCTTACACGAAACGAAATGGATTCAGTCAAGATTACGGCAAGCTCAGCTAAACACCCAAAGAGTAATGTAAAGTACAACTACGGCACTGCTGGCTTCAGAACGAGGTAAGTCTCAAATCTCACATCGCGCTGTCGACTCGTACTCACCTCCTCGGGACTACGCAACTCTCACAGCGCTTCCGTACTCGATTCTGTACTCTTCAGAGTCGGATTACTCGCAACTTTGAGATCAAAGGCACTCAAAGGGAAAGTGATTGGAGTGATGGTCACTGCAAGTCACAACCCAGAACAGGTAACCAGTACCACACTCCATTTCCGTGCACAGGCCACATTCAATCAGCGTACTAACTCATACTCTGCTATCCACTCCACTTCACTTCCAGGACAATGGAGTAAAGCTAGTCGACCCAGATGGAGAAATGCTCACTTCATCCTGGGAATCCTACGCGACTCTGCTCGCCAACGCGAACAGTTCAACAGACCTCATTCACGCCCTCGCTCAAGTAATCGCAGAATCAAAAATAGATCTCAAATCAACTGCTACCGTCGTTTACGGTCACGACACTCGTCCTTCTTGTCCTTCCCTCGTCGCAGCTCTCGAGGATGGTTTGAATGCTATCGGCGCGAAACAACTCCCAGCCGGTCTCGTCACTACTCCTCAACTTCACTACCTCGTAAAGTGCTACAACACTCAGGGTACTTCAGAAGCATATGGAGAACCAACCGAAGAAGGATACTACAAGAAATTAGCTGCTGCCTACACAACTCTCTCCGTCAGTCCCTAACCCCTCTCTGAGCTCAGGCGCTGCACAGGAGAACTCATGATCAATCCACACAAAAACAGAAAGGACACAAACTACTCTCTCCCCTCACTGTAGACTGCGCCAACGGAGTCGGTGCTCCAAAACTCGCCGCCTTCGCAACCCACCTCGGCTCTCTCCTCCCACTCCACATCACTTCCGACTCCATCTCCACTCCTGGCGCTCTCAACAAAAATTGCGGTGCCGATTATGTAAAGACTCAACAAAAAGCTCCTCCTGGTGTCACTCTTGTTCCTGGGAATAGGTACTGTAGTTATGATGGAGATGCCGATAGGATCGTTTATTATTTCGCGGATGAGCAAGGAACTTTCAAGTTGTTGGATGGAGATAAGATTGCAGGACTGGCGGCGGGTTTCGTGATGGATTTGGTTAAAGAGGCAGGGTTGAAGTTGGAAGTAGGAGTCGTTCAGACTGCTTATGCGAATGGCGCGAGTACGGATTATTGTCTCAATGTTCTTGTGGGTCTTCTTTCTCTTTTCAATGCTCAAGTCTAGTGTGATTCTGATTCTCAATTCTATTATCCACTACAGCAAGTGCCCGTCACCTGCGTCCCCACCGGCGTAAAGCACCTCCACCACGCCGCTCAATCCTACTCTATCGGAGTTTATTTCGAAGCAAACGGCCACGGCACCGTCCTCTTCTCCCCTTCTGCCCTATCCACCATCTTCTCTTCCAACACTCCTTCTTCCCCCGCCCTTCTCTCTCTCCAAGCCCTCACTCAATTAATCAACCAAACCGTAGGCGACGCAATCTCCGACATGCTCCTCGTCGAGACCGTTCTCTTGCATCGACAATGGTCATCTGCGAAATGGAACGAGGCATATACCGATCTACCAAACAGACTCGTGAGGGTCTTTGTTGAGGATAGGTATTTGTTTGAGGTCGAGGACGCAGAGAGGAGATTGGTAAAACCGGACGGACTCCAGAGGAAGGTGGATAATGTGGTTAGGAAATTTGAGAAGGGAAGGAGCTTTGTTAGGCCTAGTGGGACGGAGGATTGTGTGAGGGTTTATGCTGAGGCAGCTACGAGGGAGTTGGCGGATGGTGCGTTTTCGGTTCCTTACTTTTCGATGGTTGAGATACACTGCTGATTATCGTACTCTCGGATTACAGAACTCGCTCAGCTCGTCAGTGGAATCGTCTTTGATGTCGCTGGAAAGGGGGAGAAGCCAGCCAAGTTTACCTGAGGCTTGCCTGAGTAGCCGCATGATAGCGCTGGGAGGGAGGATGGCACAAAAGCTTGTGAAAGACACTTCTGTTTTCTGTTTGATCGGGTCGAACGTTCTTTCTTACGGGTCGGCAACTCTTGTTTCTCTCAGCTTCCATGTGGTGAGTCGTGACATTGCGCTCGCTCTTTGGATTTGACTCGTCAAAAATAGCGGGGCCTGTCATTGATTCGGTGCTGCTACGCCTCCATTCTTCAAGCGATCCATCAGCCAGCCGACAAATTTTCTATTCTTCGCTGACAACTTTGCGGCCGGTGATTGGGTGCCGATAGGCTTACGCGCTGGGGAATCTCGGACTCCGGCTACCGACCTAACTCCGAACTCAAAATCCGACGACACCACGCGCTCCAGGAGTGACTCGCTTCCGGCTCTTCCTCCCCAACAACGCGTTACATCAAATCCTTATACATCCCCACCGATGCCAATAGGTATCAAGCCCGCCCCTCTCAACGATTCGGGCGTCAACAAGCCCATCCCGGACGTACATGCGAATGTATGGAGCAAGACGACTTTTGGGTGGTGTTGGCCTTTACTCAAGATCGGCTATTCGAGACCTTTGGAGAAAGAAGGTGTGTACTTGAATTGCTTGTGGTTGTGGGTAGGGTAGTACTGGGGGGGAAGAGAGAGCGAGTCCATCGAGTGGCGCTGGGTGGTGCTGCCGGGGTGTATGAGAAGGTGTCGCAAGTCACGTCGGATCGCGATGACTCGACTTTGAGTCCGACGATACGGATACTCAATTGGGTTTAACTACACTCCGGCTACATTGGGTGCAGGCGAATCTGGTCGCTGGTCTCAATGTTTTGCATGGAACCGGCGGGCCGTGATTTCTCGGAGACGTGCGTCGACGCTGACGACTACCTCTTTCAACTGTTTTTCTGCTACAGATTTATGGGAACTCGACGTCGCCAGACAAGCTTCAACAATAGGTCTCGAACTAGAAAAGAACTTTTACGATCGAGTACCGCTTCAACGCCGTCCACGCCATTTGCGTCCGAGTTCGACGTCAACAAGTGGCGAGAAAGTTGACATCACTACTTCTCGCACTAAATCAAAGGAGGAAGTACCGGATGATGATGCGACTTTACCTACGCCTGTCACCCAGACGAAATCGAGGCAGAAGAAGGAAGCGACAAAGATCAAGGACGCTGGATTGACCGACGAGGAAAGGAAGAAGAAGTACCCTGGAAATGCGGATGGAGGAAAAGTTTTGGGCGACGATGGGATCGCTTATGATCAGAGTCTTGTTTGGGCTCTTTCAAAGACTTTCTTTTGGCCTTTTTATTCTTGTGAGTCCTCCTCAAAGGGTTATTGCGCTGCTGAGTCCGTAGCTGATTTTCCCACCCATTTTCCAAAAGCCGCCGTATTCCTCGTCTTCTCTTCCCTTCTTCAAACTTTTTCTCCGATGGTCACCAAGAAGCTTTTATCCTTCATCACTACTTCTTACGCCTACTCAAAAGCAACGGCAGCGGAACGAGTAGCTGGTAACCTCGCTGCACCAGGTTCCATCAGTCATGGGGTTGGATACGCAGTTGGACTTTTTGTGATGCAGGAAGCAGCAAGTTTGTTTCAAAATCAATATATGCAACTCGGAATGAGTGTTGGAATGCTCAGTACGCGCTGCTTTTTTTTCTGCAAGCTGGTTCCTTGCCTTGCGCTGACGCTTGTCACTTTATAGTGCGATCATCTATCATCGCCAACATTTCACGAAAGTCTTTGCGACTCTCAGGAGCTGCTCGCGTGAAACATCCGAATGGTCACCTCATTACCCTGGTCTCGAGTGGTGCGTACTTGACTTCCACTGGAGATTCTTTGACGGTTGCGAACTCTGACATTTCGCGCCTTCGCCTTCGCAGATGCTTCGTATGTGCGATCCGCCTTAAATGTTGAAGCCGGCTTCTGATTTAATCATGTCACAGATTCATGGAGTGGAGCGCTTTTTTGATTCACGTTAGTCACTTTGCGCCAGTCGTCCTTCTTCCGCGCTGACGCTTTGCTCGGCTGACTATTTTTGCTTCCTAGTCCGTGTGGGTACAGCCACTTCAAATAATCATTGGCGTAATCCTCCTGCTTGTATACCTTGGCTACTCGGCACTTGTTGGAGTTGCTGTGAGTCTTCCAACTCGATCTTCAGCTCGCGGATGGCAGTCTAAGCGCTGACGTTGCGGAACAGATACTCGTCTTCAACACTCCGATACAGGCCATGTTCGTTCGGGTGAGTGGATATGGGTACTTTTCTTGATACGCCTTATTCAACCACTGACCCCGAGTACTTCAGACCATGATGCGATCGCGTCAAGCTCAGCTCAAGAAGGTCGACCAGCGAGTGCGCCTCATTCAAGAGGGTACGTTTCGGTTTCATTCTTCACCAACTTTCGCATAAATAATTGGAACAATGAAATAACATCGACACTCCTCTTGCAGTTTTGAACGGCATTCGGGTCGTCAAGCTCTACGCCTACGAGACCTTTTTCAAAGGTACTTTCCGCCGAGCTTTTACCATCCAGCGGTTGCTCACAATCTACCTGCACTTCAGGACGTATCGCTCAGCTACGGATTGAGGAGTTGGAGTCCCTTCGGAGTATCGGAATGGCTCGCGCTGGCATGTCTTCCTCGATGGTAAAATTTCGCTTTTGGGTCGGAACGCCATGATCCAGTCACTTATGGTTCGCGCAAACTTCACAGTCATTTGTTCCGATCGCTGCGGCTGTTCTTTCGTTTGTGACATACTCACTTAGCGGTCACCAACTAGATGCTCCAACTATATTCGCGTGAGTCTACCTTCGCGGCTTCAATTTTGATGAACACCACTGATGAAGATTCACTTCACAGTTCCCTTCAACTTTTCAACGTCATCCGCCAACCCCTCATGATGCTGCCTATGGCTCTCACTGTCTCCAGTGACGCCTATGTGGCACTGCAGCGAGTCACGCGAGCTCTCCTTGCCGAAGAGCTCGATGATGAGATGCAAGTCGATTTGAACGCTCCCGACGCTATTCGTGCAACGTGAGTTCCAGAACAGCTGCCCCTCCGCGTAGACTCTCATATCTCACTCTCAATCAACAGGGGTGACTTTGCGTGGGAAACTGCTGGTCCTCAAGAGTCGATGATGGCGGCAGGCAAGGGCGCGTTTGGGGACCGAAGCGACAAGGCGGCAGACAAGAAAAAGGCCAAAGAGGCAGCGAAGAATAAGAAGAAGGGTGTCGTGGAGCCTGAGGTCGAACAGGTCAACGAGAAAGCGCCGTTCGAGCTGAGCGGGATTGACATCACTATTCCGCGAGGCGCCTTGGTTTGTGTTGTTGGCTCCGTTGGTAGTGGCAAGGTTCGTCAGCTTTTCTGTTGCTTTCGTATCACAAAACGCTGACGATACTATCCCCACCCGCGCTCTAGTCATCCCTGCTTCAGGCTCTAATTGGAGAGATGCGAAAGGTCGACGCTGAGGTGACGTTTGGAGGGTCGACGGCTTACGTATGTACTCTCATACCTTTTCGTTATTGGCACACAAACTGAAGGTTTCTTTTCTTCCTTATCAAAGTTTGCACAATCACCGTGGGTTCAGAACGCTACCCGTTCGTGATCACCTCAGGCGTATGTCCGCGGGCTGGCTTGCTGACCTTTGAAATTCTCCAGTTCGAGACAACATTCTTTTTGGACGTCAATACGATGAGAAGCGCTTCGAGGAAATCATTAGTGCTTGTGCTTTGTAAGACCGTTACCTCACTCCGGTGGGCCCTAGGCTGAAGGCAAATTTTCACAGGGAGCCCGACATCGAGATTCTCCCGTATGGCCTCAACACCGAGATTGGGGAGAAGGTGCGTTGACTCATCCTCCCACTCGCTTCGTGTTATCTTACGCCTTTATTCTCCAGGGTATAAATTTGAGTGGGGGTCAAAAAGCCCGCGTCAGTCTCGCGAGAGCTACCTACTTCGACGCCGATATCGTTCTGTTGGATGATCCGGTGGGCTTTTGTTTCATATGTCTTGCCTTTCTAAATTCATACTGACTTCACGTGTCTAGCTTTCTGCTGTGGATGCACATGTCGCTCATCACATCGTGACGAACTGCATTACTTCCGGACCGCTCGCTGCCAAGACTCGAATGTGAGTTGACTTCATCCCTCTTTTTTGGCAAAAAGCTGACCTCTTTGACCCTAGTCTCGTGACTCACCACGTGAGTGCTGCTTGCTGAAGAGATCAGAAACTAGAGCCTGACCTGCTTCGCAGCTTGAGGCCCTCCCGCACGCCGATCATGTGAGCAGTATGCAAAATAGGACACAAAAGTTCGAAGCTAACAATTTTTTTTAGATTATTATGATGGACTCCGGCCGAATCGTGGAGCAGGGCGTCTATCAGGTCTGTCTCAACCCCACGATGACCTCAACCAGGCCGTGCCGCCAATGCTGACGGTGGCGACTTCTTATAGGATCTCATCAAGAATGGCGAAGCTTTCTCCAGGTTGATCGCCGAATTTGGGTCTTCTTCCAAGAAGGTTGAAGAAACAGAAGAGACATTGGAGGAACTTGTGGCTGATGTCGCGGAGGACAAGGGCTTCGCAGAGAAGAAACCAAGGGCCGAAGTCGGGACGGGAGCAAAACTCATGGTCGATGAGGAAAGAGAGACTGGGAGCATTTCGTGGTCTGTTTGTGAGTCTTTCCTTTTAGACCTCGTCGGGTGCTGTTATTTTCTAAACCAACTGCGAGCACGCAGACGCCCACTACTTCAGGAGCATGGGAAGCATCTGGTGGGGCCCAATCTTGTTCTTCCTCTATGGTATGGCACAAGTCTGCACAGTGGTGAGTCAGATTTGGTACAGTTGATGATTGTCGAAAGCTGATTCCGTTGTGCTACAGGGGAACTCGGTTTTCCTTGGATTCTGGAGCGCGCAAAGCATCACTGGTTTCAGTCAAGGTGAGCTCCATTGCAGTCACCTCTCTCACCCTCTCACTAAGAGCATTATAAATCCAGGGGAATACATGGGTATTTACGCGGCCTTTGGTGTTGCTAGCGGATTATTTACTTTCGCCGGAACATTTGCGCACGTCTCTCCCACATTGACAGTATGGGCGGCTTGCTAACCCCGAATTTACAGCATGTACCTCCGCGGTATCTCAGCGTCGTACGCTCTGTTTAACGAGGCGCTAGGCGGCGTTATGAGATCAAAGGTTTCTTGTAGGTCACGCCAGCCTTGGGCTCGTTAGTGGCTTCTGAATAGTCATCCACACTGTGAAGGGTTCGACACGACGCCAATCGGCCGAATCACCAACCGTCTCTCGAAGGACATCACCACTTTGGACAACCAGCTGTACGTGCTGGTTTGATCTGCCCCTGAAACTTCTTGTAAGCTGACGATTCAATATCCTCTGCCAGCCCGATGCAGTGGAATCAGCTGGCCAATTTGACGTTCTCCGTCTTGGGGACAATTGGCCTTGTATTGTACACGTACGTTTCTGACTTTCCAAGAATTAGTAGATTCAACACTCACGAATGACTTTGTCGCCAGGTATTCGCTACTCGGAGTCATCTTCGTACCCATCATCATCTGCTATCTCGCATTCGCCACGTTCTATCGTGCCTCATCTCGCGAAGTCAGTTGTCCATGCCGCTCTCTGTCACCGGCGTTGAAGCCTTCTCTTCTTGTTTCCTTTCCAGGTCAAACGAATCGACTCTGTCCAGCGCTCTTTCATTTACTCGTCTTACGGAGAAATGCTCAGCGGAATGAGTTCTGTACGGGCATACCGTTCCCAGAACCTTTTCGTGACGAACACAGAAAAGGCTATCGACGTCGGTGCGTCTTTTCTTTTCCCACCGCATGTCCAGATTTCTGAAAACCAACGGCCTTCTTTACGCAGAGAACCAAGCATATTACATGACGGTGACCCTTCAGAGATGGCTTGGAGTGCGACTTGATTTATTGGGAAACATTCTCATTTTGGGAATTGCATTGTTTGGGGTCGGATTCCGCAACGTAAGCGATTTTTCTCGAACTTCAGAACGAGTAACTAATGCTGGACGTACCTTCTCAGACCGTCTCTCCCTCCAAGCTCGGGGTGGTTTTGACATACTCGCTCTCAGTCACACAAGTCTTCTCACAGCTTGTCACCGTCTTTGCTACCGTCGAGCAAGGTGAGTGATTCTAGCTGAATTAAAAAAAACCACCCCTGACGTTTGCACTCTGAAGACATGAACACTGCCGAGAGAGTGTCGCACTACAGTCATTTACCGGAGGAAGGCGCCCTTTCCACCTCAAATGACCCCCCTGAGAGCTGGCCGGAAGAAGGTTGCTTAACATTCACCGACGTGAAGATGCGGTACAGGGAAGGGCTTCCCGAGGTCCTTCGTGGAGTTTCGTTTAAGACGAGGCCGGGAGAAACAGTGGGAATCGTTGGTCGAAGTTAGTGCTTTCTTTCGATTCGCGCATTCGTGGCATCGATTGACGTGCATTTTCTCACTCAGCTGGCGCCGGAAAGTCGAGCCTTTTACAAGCACTTTTCCGTATTTGCGAGCTGTCGGAAGGCAAAATCGAGATCGACGGGCGCGACATCAGTTCGATGGGTCTCGAGGTCCTGCGCAAGAGGTTGTCAGTCATCCCGCAAGACGCGCTTCTCTACGCAGGCAGTGTCCGCCAGAACTTGGACCCCACCGGCGAAAAGGATGACGCTTCATTAAACGATGCCCTTCGACGAGCTGGGCTTGTCGCGGCCAACGAGTGAGTCCCACTGGCATCACCCTGTAAATTTTTTATCTTACGTTTCACCTTTCTCAGTGCAACTGAAGATGTGAAAACACGCTTTAGCAAGTTTAAGCTCGTAAGTGACTTCAAAAGCGCCACATTTGACCTGTTTTTCTTACTTCACAACTACCAGGACGCCGACGTTACCGATGAAGGCTCCAACTTCAGTGCTGGGGAGCGACAGCTCGTCGCCCTTTGTCGGGCCCTCGTAAAAAATTCTCGAATCATCGTTCTTGATGAGGCTACTAGCTCCGTTGATGTCGAGACGGATGCCACTGTCCAGCGAGCAATCCAGGTCGAATTTAAGGACCAGTCGATGCTCTGCATTGCGCATAGGTTGGCCACTATTGTGGGACCTTTTTAAACAAGTCGACGAAAGGAGTTGTCTGCTGACACTTAATTTCCCAGGCTTTTTACGACAGGGTCATTGTGATGGATCAGGGTCGAGTTGAGGAGCTGGACACACCGTTGGCGCTCTTTGATCGAACAAATTCTATCTTCCGCGGGATGGTAAGTTTTCATCCTAAGTTTTGAGAGCTACTAGACGGCTGAAGTTTGCTGTCCTCCACAGTGCGATAAGGCGCATCTTACTCGCGACGATATTGTCAGGATTCGCAAGGGAGCTGGAAAGGAGGATTGAGTCGTAGACAAAACGGGTGCACGTTAGCTTTCACACTTGCAACACATAGAGAATGATACTTCATCGTTTGAAACCGGTTTTCTTTTGAAAGATCATTCGAGAATAAGCGATGAGGTCGTTCATTCCATTGCGTTCATCGGCTATTGCAGTGACAGCCTCGACGACCTTCGCACTGCTGAAAAAATCATCTCACCACTCTATGAATGGCTTTTTATTCACGTATCTGCTCAGGATTTCTTCTCTTTCGCTCAAGTCTAAACTCCAACTGGCGGTTCGCGGGCCGCTTCGGAAGCAAGCCGAGCTCGGACAGCCAGCAGCTGTGCCGAGCCTACGCGGCGGTTCTTGCGAGCAATTCATACCACAACAACCGCCGTGTAGACTGACCGACATTCCATACCTTCCAATCCTGTCTCCTCCGCTCCCTATCCCTTCCTCACAGCCCTCCCGACTCGTTACTGGAGTTCAGCCGGACAAAGCGGAGCGCAATGGCATCCATCAAAATCGCCTCTCTGTTCCTCAAGACGCTCGCCAAGCCACTCGCCAATAAGCTCAAGACTCAGGCGAAGAATAATGAGGGGTTTCGGAAAGCAACAATAGCTATGGCTCAGGTGCGTCCCGCTTCTGAGCTTCGGAGACTTCAAAGTGGGGGGCACGGCTGCTTTCTAGCTGCGATTTTCTGCAAGTTGCAAAGCGTTAAGGCCACGTAAAAGCTTGTAGATTGATGGGAGCTAAATGGCGGTGAGGCAAGAGCGGCCGCTGACAACAACTTGAACCGCTACCCACCTCCGGCCTAACAACCAACAGTTCATGCACCGAAATGAGATGAACGTGCGTTTTTATCTCTTTTTATTGTGTGTGAAACTCCTCCGAGCGCTTACTTGCGATGATTAGATGAGGATAAAATTACTCGGAGAGGACCACCCAAAGCACATTCGCCCACTTAACGACGCAAAGTACGTTCACTCGCTCCCTTTCTTTTCGATCTTATAATCCAAAAGAAGCTCACCGTAAGGTTGAAAACAGAGCTATCGATTCTGGCGCCAACTTCATCTCAGAAACATTTCTATTCGGCTTCGCGACTTTCCTCAGTTCGTTTTTTCCATGCAGTTTTTTACTTTCTCGCACCTGGGAACTAAACAACCATTACTTCTGCAGTTCTGGCAGAAACATGGCGAAGTCATCGAAAGGAGGGACAGCGGCGCGACGTAATTGCAGACAGACTAGAATCGCACGACGAAGCGCTGAAGGAGCTCCGGGAGAAGTTAGAAGGGGAGCGAAAAGAACGAGAGGAAGGGATACAGCGAGAGAGGGAATTAGAAAAGATTGTAGACGAGGTACGCTCGCCATTCGTTAACAGCTGAGAAGCTCGTAGCAGAGCACAAGGCTGAATTTCGTTGATTTCGCGCAGGTGGTGAATATTGGAGTCCGAGGCGGTTGGTTAGAAAAGCCGTCCGCAGGATGGGAATCGCATGTGCAGCTCTCTGATGCCGCAAGGGAATCTGGGCGATTACCGGAACAGATTGTGCGATATCAGAGGATGGATGAAGATGACCTCGAGGGGCAGAGTTTGAGTGAGGGCGCTGTGCTGAGGGAATTGGTAAGGTTGGAGGAGGGAATGGGGAGACACGAGCCTGGAGGAGAGCCGGATCAGAAAAGAAATTGAGCATGTAATTGACTGCCCCGTTTTGGTCCCTGGGTCCTGTCGCTGGACCTCCCTCGCCGACGCCAGCGCTGCTCGCATCAACGGATGAAACGTCCAGCATTTTCAAACATCGACATTAGATATTAGTACCTATCACTGCACTCCCTTCCTCAAAGCTTTCCCGATTGGTGAGCGACGACACCGCGCCTCGCTGTTGAAGACGCTGGCGTGCTCTTCATGAGAACAACAGCCAACGACCGCGGCGCACAATACACAGCTCAAACTCACTCTTTGGAAATAAGCAGATCTCGCGCAGAAATAGCCTCAATCAAGATTAATAATTTATGACTTGCAATCATCTGACAGCGGTAGCAATCAGCCCCAGTCGGAAGCCATCCAAGGAAGAAACTGACCCTCATAGACATAGACAGCTGGTTTCATCGTGAATAGATTTTATCCCTTTCAACCTCCCTGTCACTCCTCGGCGGAGACGACTTCGCAGCCACATTTGTCCCAGACATCTTCGACCTCCTCTTGAAGGACTGCATCCAATTGTCGTCGGTGAAAGCCTCCCACGCTGAAGATGGAGTTGTTTCTTTCTGATGAAAGCGGAAGAACATCGGTATCACGGAGGAAGCAGAAAAGCGCTCCGCGGTGAGGTAAGTTGGTGGACTTTCTTCGGTCCGGCAAATGAGGACCGTTGAAAAACGGTGGCCAGGACCGACCGCTGCCATTCCATGATACTGGAGACTCGGAATGGATGTGAAAAGGTGTGAAAGGGGTGAAGAGAGATTAAAGAGGGAATAGGAAGGTAAATAACGTCAGTGGTGGGGTGCGAGCTAGAACACCAGAGGTAAACGCAGGTACGCACGGTGTTGAGCCCATCCTCCGACAGCTTGTCTGCCAAACCTACTTCCTCCATTTTCTTTTCCAGCTCCGTGTGCTTGACAACGATCATCTCGTCCACGCGAAAGCAAATCGACGGGTCCTCCTCTTCTTTAATAAGCGTACAACTAATCAAAAGGCTGTGGCTTTTGTGAAGGCTGTTGTGCTTGAAGATTCGAAGAGCTGCGACTGTGGCGAGCATAATCTCCTTGTCAAGTCGGTCGGACCAGTCGTGCATTGATTCAGTAATGCTGAGGACGCGGGGAGTTTTCATGACGTTGAGCTCTTGTTTGAGCGTATCTGATCGCAGGGCAACTGTCAATTTTTCGTGCGCAAAGGAGCAAGAAGGAAGGCTTGAGCGCCGTACTCTGAGCGGAGGATTTGCATTTAGCCTGTTGACATGTTCGCAATAAACAGTCAGCAGTCTGTTCATTCCTTGAGCCCCGTCGAACGGACCTTGTGAGTTTTCCAATGCTTTCCTTGGCATTCCTTATCGCAGTAGTAGCTATTGTTACATCTTGAGCAGTGGAGAAGTTTTCCTTCTGCCAGATAAAAAAAAACACTGCCATGGGTGAGAACGATGCTCCGCGACGACGACACTGAAAGTCCAACGCACCCAAGTTCTTCCCACAATATTGACAAGCGATTCTTGACTTAAACGTGGTCCCTGCGTATCCTACTCGCATTGATTTCGGGAGGGACTTGACTGTAGAGGGATCCGAATTGCCCAATCGAAGATACGCGTAACGCTCCAGAATGTCCGCGAAGCCGTTCTGCTCACGGCCGAGTGAGGAAGCAAGTGTGAATTGCTCTCGGCTGATAGGCTGACCTGGTGTTTGCTGCAGATGGAAGGAAGGAAAATCAGCGAGTTACTTTGTGGCGATAATGGGGTCATGGTCCGGCGCTGCCTGTCTTCACTTCTGGCAACTCCCGG
This sequence comes from Phenoliferia sp. Uapishka_3, assembly GCA_035521515.1. Classification (NCBI taxonomy): domain Eukaryota; kingdom Fungi; phylum Basidiomycota; class Microbotryomycetes; order Kriegeriales; family Kriegeriaceae; genus Phenoliferia; species Phenoliferia sp. Uapishka_3. The sequence goes on along the minus strand of JASZXU010000346.1, from coordinate 10,174 downwards.
CAACTAACCTGATGCCGAAATGCGACGCAGAAAGTAAAAGGAAGAGCTGGAGGAGCTTACTTTGTTTTGAGGCAGAAAGGCCATCAGCTGTAACTCCACCAGCTTCAGCTCCGCCCTATCCTCAGCAGAGTCTGGCACTCCCATCCTTGCTCGATTTTCCTCGTGAGCTGTGGGTCGGGGTCTCATACTGTGTTGGTAGCCTTACAAATCAGTGTCGGCCTCCTTGAGGCTTGTCGAGGGGTCTGCGTGAGTCGGGAGTGCGTTGCCGGCAGCCGGACGGAAGGACTCGAGGGAGATGGCGCGTCAAATTTGCGAGGAGGACAGATGGGAGAGTGTAGGCTCGGATCGTGTGGAAATGGCCGTCAAGCACCTGCACAAGCGCTCGACGTTAGCAAGCTCGCAGAGCATCAATTCAAGTCGCCTCTCTCGCACTTTAGTCTGGCCACAGGGTTTTCTATGCTCCTATCCGAGAGTTCGGCCCTGCTGAAAAGCGCTGTCCTGGATGTTGAGAGGAGAAAGAGGGCGGTGGGTCGGAATAGAGAGTGAGCGAAAGGCGAGAAAGAAGAGATGGATTCAGGGGCACAAAGGTCGCGCGGTCGTATATATTGGTATATATATTCTAACCTCAACTTGAGACCTCAGGGAGTGAGGAACTTGATCTTTCGCTGGTTTTTGGAAAGTTCGAGATCATGAGGTTGAGGGCAGGCGGCAAAGTCGGTAATACTTTGGATTCCGTGAATCTTTGAAGCCTCTGCACAAACATAGGCAGCGATGGTTAGGTTCAAATTGCTATTGTATCCTCATCATTTCCGTTGCTGGACAGTGGAACAACAGTGTCAATGCCCTGCTGAGAGTATTTTCAGAAGATCTTTACATCGTTGCATTCTATTCCACTCAACAAAGGCTCCTTCTCAAGAAGTACTACAAGTTTTCTCATGGTTGCGGAAAGTTGAGAAAATATTTGGCGGCCGTGGGAGTCAATGAAAATGACATATTGACAACAGAGTCAGATTTACGATAACTACTCGCAAGTCCAGGGCGCCAGCGCAGGGGTCAGATCTACCCTCCCAAATTCTATCCAAACATCTTCATCGCTATTCAATAACACTAATCGAGTAATTCGACTCTCCTCCAGAACCTTTATGAGTGAATACAGGTAGGGACGCTGCACCGCAATTTGACGTTCCGGTAGCCCAACCAGATCCTGTAATGTATATTGGAGGGTCCAATCAACCAGCTTCAGCTCATTGAGGTTCGGGAGGCATGATGTGAAGTCAACCAAGCTGTTGAAAGAATTCGCCTGTTTTGTAAAGCGATGTCACTGCGGTATTCTAAATCCTGAGGTGATGCAGAAATCGCTACCTTCTCTATGAAAGTGACAGGTGTTCCCGTGTGAGGTGGTGATAATGATACGGGGGCGTCGATGGTGATTATGGTGATGTTTGTAAGGCTCAGACCGCTTGACCAGCTTCGTGGCCACATAAATTCACCACAATCTAACAGTGTCAAACGCCGTAAGGTTGACAGCTTTCCGAGGACTCGGAAGATGTGGGGAGTGATGCTCCCATCCTTGTCAAAAAATATTTTCTGGCCTAAGATCGATAGTTGAGTCGTTCGGAATGGCTCGCCATGACGGGAAACTTCCTGCGCTCCTAGTCAGAAGTTGACATCATATCTTCACAAAACATACGTTACTCACCTCGAAGCTTCGATCCAACATATCAAGACTTGCCGTTGTCCACATTGACCCAGGCTCCTTGACGTCGATAGCTCTCAGGCAAACTTTCAGCGCCAAGCGACTGGCTCTCGCAAGGATCTTTGACGCTGCCGACCGGCCGACCGAGACATCACATTGGTTTAATGTGCACCTTCGAGTGTTGGTCAGCTGTTGCGCGAGGTAGGTACTATTGTCAAAGGCGACGTTTCGGAGGAGTGGAAGGTCGTTGATGAAGTGAAAGGTTGGGTCCGCGAGTCCCTGAAGGATCGTGAAGCCGTCCAGGATGAGAGTCTTGAGAGGTAGATGTCGTAGTCGATGCATGAGAGCAAAGGGTAGAATTTGATCCTCCTCTTGAGAAGGATCCGAATTCCGAATCGAGTACCGAAGTTCAGTGACGTTGGTCGCCTGAGCTAGGACGAGGCTCGCATAGCCCGCGCCGAACGCCGTGGCCGCGACGTCCAAGTTTAAGCAGAAGATTTTCTTCCAAAGTTCCGGCCGCGTCGCGAGCATCGCGCTGCGCCAGGGTCCAAAACAGACGCGAGCATCCGGTGCCAGGTCGACCGACTCCCACAACGGCGCTTCGGCAAGTCTCCTCAGACGACCGTTGACTTGCGAGAGGTCAAAAAGGCCATCGATAGGGGTTATGGTGAAGCCGACGGTACCGAAGACGCTTCCCATATGTGGATCCAGGGAGTCCCTTGCGTGGAGGCAGATCTCCAGGAGCAGCTCGTCGGGTAAGTCGAGCAACTGAACGGGCATCTACGAATCCGGGCCAAATCGTCAGCTCTGAAGGCTCAGATTGTTTGAAGATGCTCGTCAAGCACCTGCACAAGCGCACGTCGTTGGCAAGCGTCCAGAGCACCAACTCAAGTCGCCTCTCTCTCACCTTAGTCTGGGCAGAGGGTGTTGTAAGCTCCTAATCGCAAGTTTGACCGCGGTCAGAAGCGCTGTTTTGAATATTGAGGCGAAAAAGAGGGCGTGATTCGGAATGAAGAGGGAGCGAAAGGCGAGAAAGTAAGAGACGGATCCAGGGGCACAAAGTCGCAGTAGTTCACATTTCGGGGAGAGGAAGGGCTGGACAACTCAGACACTAAACCACATCGAGAGATCAGACCTTCGAGGCAGCTACTACCCGACAGGATACGACGCGAGGTAAGGCAGAGCGAACGATCAGCGTTGGGGGATGGAAGACGCGTTTCCGCCAGTAACGGGCGCGACGCTCATGATCCTAAGCGTCCAGGTCGACGAAACGGTCGCTTGCAGATGCTTCCGTGAGGCAACGTCGCCTTGGTGCGGTGGTTGCTTGTAGGCGGGCAGCGAGCGCAAACTTGCGGCTGTTGGACGATCAAGCCGAAGCGGAGCTGGTGGGGGCAGTCGGCGCGCGCCCGTGAGGCAGTTCGTCGAGGGCTAGGGCTATGCTCAAAGCAAGACTGTATGGGGCTGGAGACTTGGCGGACCGGGAAGTTGCGCCCAAGGCAGCCCGTAGAGAGAGAGAGCTGGTCGACATTGTGCGCAAGGACATCTGGCTGCCAAGCTACCAATGTTCCTGGCGTCAGACTGCTCACACTTCTTTATTCTTTACAGGCCTCCATGTCTCAGGCCTCCACATCTTCCCTTCCACCTCCACTCCCCCTCCCGCGAATTCAGCGACTTCTCCGCCCTCTCCGAACAACACTCGCCGCTCTCCTCCCTCTCCTTTCGTCCCCCGCCTCGAATCCGACTTCAAGACTTTCCACCATCCCACCACGCCGCGATAGCACCTGGAAGGGAAAAAGCCGCGCAACAGATACAGATTACCGGAATAACCAAGGCGTCGCACGGCTTCGACGACCTCCGCCGCCTCAGAGCTCTTCTCCTTTCCAAGTTGGAAGGAGACGACATCGGACAAAGAAGAAATACGGGGCAGCAAAGATTGGCGCTACCGCCAAAACCAGCGCGAATGGAAATGGGAGAGAGCCAACGCCACCGAGGGCAAAGCGGAAAGATTGTCCACCGCTGGATCTCGTCGCCTCCGGCTTCGACTCCGAAACGATTGTGAAAATTGGCCATCTGGTCAAGGCTTACAGGAATGTGTTGGAGTGCTGTTATTCGCCAAGATCGAGGAGGACGTCTGGTGAGGGTGAAGGAGGCGAGCGAAGTGCGGGCAGCGGAGTGGTCAGTTTAGTTGAGAGCTCGGCGAGGAGGGTCGGCTGGGAATTGGAAGTTGCGGTCAAATTTCTGGAGGAGGAGGAGGATGAGGCGCATTTAGAAAGCAGAGGTTACAAGATGGATGAGCAAAGCGAGACGATGAGGTTGGTCGAGGAGTGGTACGAGGCGGTCCCGCCATACGCTCGCTCGTAAGTACATCGTTCCTCTTCCCAGATGAGAAGGAGGGCCATTGATTTCAAACTGAGTCAGGTGGATGCTGGGACACCACGCTACTTCGATTATCATTGAGGGACTTGACAATGTGGGATCGTTCACCGTTCTGCTTGCTCTCCTCGAAGTGTGCAGATCTTTCTCTGCAGCAACCTACGAAGTGAATCAATTGATCACAATTACTTCAACTCGCTAATATACGCTATCTCCAGGCATCCCTCTTCGCCTCGTCGCTTATTTCCCTGTCCCTCTCCCCTCCATTCTCCCAACCTCCCCCATCCATTCCCTTGCTCTCACTCTCTACCCTCTTCCCTCTCCGCACCGCGTTCTTCTCATCTCTATCTACCACCCTCCTCTCTTCCACATTCTCCGACCGATTGTTCTACTCAGACTATCTCGACCTCACTCGAACTTCACTTTTCCGAGAAGATGGAGAAAGAATCGCTAGGCTGCTGGAAGTCCTGTGTGGAGTTGGAGGTGAGATGGTGGAAGGAATCCTGGCCCTGGGAGATGAAGAAGGGGAGGGGGATGATGAAGAGGGCATTGATGAGATGGTCGAGGAGGTCGTTTATCGACTTGCCGCACAACTGGAGAGGGCGCTACCGATCCTACTTCTCCACCGACCGATTACTTTGACACCCATCGCAACCGCAACGCCAATTCACTCGAAAGCACCAGCAGAACCGGTACCACTAGCAGCTTGGACCGACTTGGCGAACTCACTCCAATCCTTCATCGCCTTTGCGCCCTCCTCAGCTCTCGAGGAGCTTCTTCCGCTTCTCCTCCCACTCGAACTATTCCTCGTTTCAAAAACCTCTGACACCATCATGACACTAGAGCGAATCGACGAACTACTCGCTCTCGCCGAGTCTCTGCACCTCCGCCCGATCATGCCGACTTCATACTTTTCAATTTTGATCGAAAATATCGAGACGACAGAAATGGTGGAATTGGCGGTGATCCTAAATTCATATGAAGGATCGGAGAGGTTGAAGAAACTCGAGAGATTGCTCTTGGCAGAGGTGGTGGAATCGTATGATGAGCTGGCGGATGTTCGGAAGCTCAAGAATGCCGCAGACTACTCGGAAGTGATCGAGAAATCAACCTTCGAGGATCTCCTGGCTGCGAGAGGCGGGGTATCAGATTCCACAACATCGGAAGTAGTTGTCGAGCGAAGACCTACACCCTCACCACTTCGACCTACCAAACCGAAACCGACCCTTGATGAACAGCACCTCCCACATACCACTCCGGGGAAACTCCAGATTTCTCCTCTCTCCTATTCACCGCTGGGTCGTCCTTTCCGCCTTGCTCGATGCAACGCCATTTCGAATAATGTAATGGGACCACCTTCGACGATCGCCAGGCGCGCAAAGAGACCAATCGTTTACACTGAGCCTGCGGATGATAGCGATACAAATTCAGGCGATGAAGAAATCCTTGGAGAGAGCGGAGATGAGGGAGAAGTCACGGTAATGGAAGACGAAGGGGACGGCTTTGACGGGGCGGAAGACGGGAACCTCGAATCTGGGGAAGATTCAGGGGAGGACTGGGAGGATACGGATCTGGGGAATCTTGAGGACACGGACGATGAGGCGGAAAGCGACACGGCCACACCCCTTGCTCGGTCAACAGAAACCATCGACCTCTCCCACGACACTACTTCGGACGACAATTCCGGTTCCGAATTCGAAGCACCATTCCCTCTCATACGCCATCCGATCGCATCTCCTCGAAAGCTTCATTTTCCATCGACTTCGGAGTCGGACTTTGATGAGATGGATTTACTCGCGAGCGCAAGACCAAGGAAAAGAAGCAGAGTTTCACCTGTCAAAGTGAAGGAGAGGAGGCAAAAGATGGCTATGGCGAGGAGAAAGATGGAGAGTAGTGAGGATGAGTTAGCGATGTAGGCTGGTGCTTGCTTGTTTGGATTTTAGCTCGTCTACAGCTCGCTCACTGGAGGACGCGGCCGGCCGGTGAGAAGGTGGGCAGCGAGTATGCGCAAGGTTGGCCTCAATAGGCGTACGTTTCAATTCATTGACTGGAATTATCTGGTGAGCGTACTCACTACTCCGTTAATCAGCCAGGAAGAAGCTTGAACGCCAGCCGCTGATGGCATTGCGATCAAAGCACACTTCTGCGCTTCCCTCTTCAGCCCCCGACGGATTCCGTATATTCTGAGGCCGGAAGCTCCCATCAATCTAGCAGATTCCAACATGTCTGCTCCTCGCCCACGTGCACCGCCCAAACGACTCCGAAACTACGCTCCACCACCAATCCCACCCGCCTCTTGAGGTTTATAACGCCGACTTGAAGAAAGCTCACCCTGTTAAGCCACCCAGACCAGTTTGAGGAGTGGGTTCCCAGGCAAAAGGGAAGCCAAGGGGCAGCGAGGTCGGCCGGTCGGGAGGCGGACCAGTTCGCGGACCCCCGATTGCCAATTGCGACAATTCAATTCGTGAGGCGCGTTGACGGGACTTCTTTCCCCTCCATTCACTTCACTGACGATGCTCGTGTCTGCTGCATTTGCAGTTCTGGCGCTCCTCAATGGAGCTGCTGCACTTCCCCCCACTACGGGCTCCGTCGCCTTCGCATCGAACCTGGCATACCTCTCCCCTTCCACGACCGTCTCCCAGCTTCAAATTGATACGGAAGGAGTCGTTTCAAGACTTGGCAAACGTTGGGCTGATACCTACCAGGGAAACCTGTCCTTTCCCTTTGGCGTCGCCGCTGGAGATCGTCGGTGACTCTCAGCATTTGCACAAGAAACTCCGCTTACATACTTGGTGTCTCAGCATTCTCTGATTCCGCAATTCTGTGGACGATGCCTCGCAAGGTGGACACTGGGGGACTCTATGGCGCCACCGCTTGGCCGGCAGTTTGCGTACTTTGGTAGGTCATTTCCCTTGGCACGCGGCGAATGTCAGAGGATCTCACGCGGCCCTTGAGTGTGGCCTGAGACTATCTCCCTCAATGGAAAATTATATTCATTCCGACTGGGCTGAAATTTGAACCACGGCATTATACGACTACAAAGAGTACTCTGAGAAATCCTTCGATACATCTGACCTCCACAAGGGTCTCTGCTGGGAACGAGGGAGCGGGCGCTGGTGGCGGGAATTGGTGGAAAATGAAAGTGGTCCCACGGGGCTCAAATTCGGTATACGGGGTCGTATCCCTACGAGTGTCTAGGTTCTCAAGAATGAGGGTGGGGGGACGGAAGTAGAGGCGCGCAGGAGGGGCCGGGTTCGCGACTTCGACGTCAAAAAAAACGCTAAGTCCTCGCGCGGGGCGACTTCGCGGTTCACGGGACAGACAGCTGTGAACACGCTTTCGCTGACCGGGTCAGAGGTGCTTTCGCAGTGAGGTGGTCAAACGTGAGCATTGAGTTTCGCTCACCCCTCGTTTTGTCCAGCTAGGCTATTTAAACTGGCGCGAACGCCGCTTCCCCTCTTGCTCTCTACCACTACTCTTCTCCACCACCGGCCCGCGAACCGGCCCTTCTTCCACCGATCAGTCATCCAGTCTCCCAAGGATGCCACCAACCCGTTCGCCCAATATGTCCAGTCGCCGTTCCGCTCGGCCGAGGCTGAGCTCCGTCGACGTGAAGCCGAAAATTGAGGAGTTCGATGTCAAGCCCAAGAGTGAGTCGGATAGGCACACGGCGTCTGAAGCTGGGCGCTGATGCTGAGTTGTAATGATAGTGGAGATGGATGACGATGGCGATTCACGACGTCGTCAATTACGCTCTCAAGGGCCGCCGGGTCCGTGGCGCCGGAGCTGGGTTGGCGTCGCTCGAGGCTGACGATTCATGCTGCAGTGACGATTAAGGCAGAGGTTATTATCGCGGATCCGGTGGCGCCTGAGGAGAAACCGGTGGTCGAGGTGCCTCTGCCAGTGGTGGCGCTTCAGCAAGTTGCTCCGACGCCGGCGGCTTCGCGGATTAGCTTGGAGTTTGGTTGGCCCGCGAGGCGGATTGTGAGTAAGATTCGGGTATGCACCGAAGTGAGCGCTAAACTATCGCCTCCGTAGGTGGGGAGGATGCAGGGGTATTGGCTCATCGACTGGGAAGACAGCGTGGTGACGTCGGCGGAATTCGATTACTGGAGGACTCGGGTGATGTGTAAGGAGGAGCCTGACGTGAGTGCTGTGACATTGGGGTTTCGGTCAGGATCAGAGTGGGCTGACGATAGGGAGTAGGCGGCTAACAACGGGGGGATACCGGTGAAGTGGTGGCCTTCGTGGGAGTTGAAGAGTGGGACTCATCCATCTCTAGTGGCGGCTTGGAGTGCTCGGGTCGTGGTAGTGTGACAATACCTTGAATTAGATCCGAGTGTTATACATGTCGTTTCAAGCGAAGATCGATTGATGGCGGAATGAGGGAGCTGGGCCGAGTGCTTTGGACTCGGCGGCGGCGGTCTGGCGCGCGCGGCGAAGGGTGGAAGGAAGGTGTATGTAATATGGATATGAATGATGTACTTCATTGCGAGTCCATGCTTCATGCCCATTCGTTTGGTGGGGAGGATACTAGTTTATCCTTGATCTCACTTCAGCGATAAACCGTCCGTGTTCTTCGAGGAGTCGAGGGTGTTCTTCGCCTGACACCTCGGCGAGAGATTCCAGCAAGCGGCGATCATCGAAGGGAAGGGTGCGGATTCTCGCGACGCAGTTGATCACATGCCACCTGACGTCGGGCGCGAATATCAGCATAATGGGTGCGGTGCGCGAGGGGGAAATGGGGGACACGACGAACATGACCGAGAGCCCTTTGATGGTCCTCGTGCTACTCATCTGGGTGGCCACCTGCTCAGGGGCCATCGAGTGGAGGTGCCAGAGTTCGTAAGCCTCAAGTTCTCGAGGTCCGAGGGGTTTTGTTCGGTTCTTGCTGGGCGGGGGAAAAGGCTCGAGCTCTGTCACTTTGGTACGAGGAGGAAGAAGGTGATCGTCCAGAGGTGGGGGAAAGTCGGACAGGGCTTCGTGAGGATGCCGAGGGGGAGCGATCCAACTGGACGCTGTGCTGAGGTTATCCGAGGCCAGCGTCAATACATCGACTCCAGTTGGCGCGATGAGCTGTAGGTGGATAAGGATGTGAAGGGATGAGAAAACGTCGTTGGCGCCGTCTGGTTCGCGAGGCAACATGAGTGAGGCGTCAGAGAGAGGGACTTGCGGGAAACCTACAACGCAATTGAGCGGGGGACAGGGGACGCTCCCAAGCTCCACAGCGAATGTTGGGGTCTTTGGGAAGATATCGCTGTAGGTACCGTGCACAGAGTGCCTGGAGGCCGACGAGGCCGTAACTTGTTCGGTTGTGCCAGCTGTCGGCGTCGACCAGGCGAGCGGAATTGTTGAGCTCTAAGAGGCCAGCGGCTTGATACCCAAAATCGAGTTTGAGTTTGCGGGCGTCACCTGTTGGGAGAGACGATGAGCCCAGCTGCGCTTCTGGTGTCGGGCGGGACGAGTGCACCAGCTATTTGAACGCCGACTTTGATGCGTTGGCGGTCCTCAATAAGGCCTTGAAGGGATGGTGAGGCGTCTGGGAGGCCGGGTATGAGTAAAAACGGAGGGTCACACCTGTTTCTGGAAATATTTACTGCCCATGAGCGCGAGGTGGACGAGGAGGATGGTCTTGGTGTCGCAAATTTGCGCGAGTGCAGTGCTGCCGGGGCGAACCTGTCCGTGGGAATTTGTCTTGTAGGGGTTCCATTCGATGTCGAAGCCCAATGGACTGATGCAGATGAGGTGGTTGGTTTGATGAGTGAGAATCTGGGTCGATGCCTACGGGGGGAGAGGACATACCCCTCCATCGCGGCGAGCTCAGTCCGGATGACGACCTCGTCTGAGGAGTACACAACCCTCGGAGGTGCTGGACCCCATCCTTCGAAATTAAATTCGTCCAGGCTGTTTCTTAGCTCTTTCTCGTGGGTGGCTTTCAGTTGCCGCGTGGTTTGTTTTCGGTTGTTGGCGAGACGTCCTGAACGGTGATTGTGGGGGACGCTAGGCGCGTGGTCGAGGGCGCTGGAGGATGCCGGAGGGATATGAGGGATATGATTGGTCGCGGGAACAGCCAGACTGATGGGGGGTGCTGGGGAAGGCGGAGAG
>JASZXU010000345.1:8161-24522 GCA_035521515.1 Phenoliferia sp. Uapishka_3 | reverse complement strand
CCCAAAGCCCGTTCTCTTTGCCCCAACTCCCACTCCGAACCCAATCGGCTTCTCTCCACCGTCAATCAAGTCGGCCGTACGTCGCCCCTTCGTCGTGGAGGAACCAGCTTCGACTCTCGGTCGCGACAGCTCTCAGGTCGATTTCGGAGCGCTCGCAAAGTCCTTTGGTCTCGATGAGGATATTGTAAGAAGTATTATTACGAAGGGCCTAGAGATGATCTAGCTTTGAGTGGCGAAGTGGGTGATTGAGGGTCAATGCTTTAGGTTTTCCGTTCGTTTCTATTCTATAGTGTGGTGCTGATCAGTTTAAGATACCTATCCAATGCAAATTATACCTTTGTCAACAGAGAAGCTCTATCTTCTGCTTTCCTGTTGAGAAAATCGCGGGCCCATGTGGAGCGTTCAGTGCGGGAACTTCAGCCAAATTTGTCGCCTGCGAACGAGCACGAGAAAAATATTTTCTATGCCCCCGTTCTCTATGTGTGCTTACAGCTACAACAGGTGAGATAGTTGACCAGACATGTACAGGTACTACTTCCTCCCAAAGAGTCGCTTCCGTGGCCGTTCGACCTTATCTTTAAGGTCCAGCTTCTCGTCTTCGATGTCCTGCTCAGCCCTCGCTCTAGTGGCATCCCTCCATTGTTTGCCCTTCCAACACACGACAACGAGGCCCACTTGTCCGATTGCAAGAACAAACGCGAATGCAGTATAGTACCAGCCGTTTCCTTTGTTAAAAAAAATTGCAATGTCAGAAGGCAAGGCGGGATTCGCTGGCAGCATCAGCAAACTCACCGATTGCATCTGTGATTGGTGTCGCGGCTTGTGAGGCGGCAGCCTTTATATTGGGCTAAGTTCAGTCCAGGAAAAACTTTCGTGGAGAGTGGTACGTACGGCAAGCACACCGCGAAAAAGCGAATTGCATGCGATGGCGGAACTCGCCCTGCCTGGATTACTATCTACCACGAAAGCAAGAGTGGAAGAGTCTACCAACGCCCAACTGAAATAAGTCAGAATCAAGGGTTCTCTCGAGGGGTGTTGATCAAACACTGACAGATCCAGATGGTCGCGAGTCCGAGGAAGAAAAGTATCACGACGGGAGCCGCGATCTGAACTTGCTCCTGAACGACCCAAGCATCTAAATGGCAAACAGTGTGAGCAAAGTTGCTATGAAAGGCCCTACAGGTAAAAATGCTGACAGGCTATCAAGAACGGTGGCATGGCGATCAACCCAATGAACTTTGAGAAGAAGTCAGTATTGTCGACGACGTCGACGTTGCCGTCGCCGCTCACAGTGCTCTTGATCCTCATCTATGAAAGAGGTTATTGAGCCGGAGCTTTGACCTTGAGTATAATGAAGACTTACTTCCGGCTCCCCCACGCCTCCATTCTGTGCCTTCAATCGGTTGAATACGTAGTCGGAATATCGCCCTCCGCCAATCGACCCCATAACGTTACCAACCCCGAAGCTCAACAGAATCAGCCCCACTATGAGCGAGCCGTAATTGTATGGAGCCTTAGGAAAAGTACGAGACGCTCTGTGTTGGCAGTTCGGGTCAGCCTTAGATGGGGGTGCTAAAATTCCGCTGAGTAGTCTGAAGAGCTTACGAGAAGGTCACGGAGTACTGAGATGCAAACAAAAGGCCCGAGTAGGAAAGGGCTATCAAGTTGTGACGCTGTCTGACTACAAGTCCGACTGCTGCCAGAGGCTAAGAAGAGACCAAATAAGTGTTTGTTCAATCAGTCGCAAAGAGATTCAGCACCCACATTCACATCTCGGAAATGAATCTTCACGTTGTCTTCTCCACTTCGCAAGCTCAATCCAGTGATCATACGAGTGATGCCTGGGAAAGCGGGGGGTGGCGGCGCGTTTCGCTCGAGTTGCGAAGGTGTTGGAGCGGCGAACGCCGTTTTCGACTGGCGCTCTGCAATCACGTCTCCTGTAGGTAGCTCTTTCCGGGCCTTAATGAGATCGTCTCGGGCATGCTTCTGGGCACGTTCCATCGCAAGGCGCCAGGCCAAAGACCTTTCTTTTCGAAAGGTTTCCGGAAGCCAAATCATAAGCAAGAAGCATATCACCCCATAGGCACTGCAAAGAAGAGTCAGATAAGTCACCGTATGGCAGAGAATCTACCCACAGTAAAAAATAGAAGGTTGAACCTGTGGAAAGAGACTTCAGTGCTGAGCCCTTCCGAGCGAATGGGATCACTTACGCCACGAGAATTTTGAAGTCAAAGCACCTCCTATCAACGGACCGAGTGAGGGACCCAACAGAGGAACGCCGTAAAAGACGCCTAGGAATATGGCAATAATCAGCAGGTGGAGATATAATCGCACAAAGCGCCGGAAAATATATACCCAGTCGTGTTCCTCGTTCGTGCACATCGTAAATGTCGGCCAGTGTACCAGCACCCAGTGAAAGCACCGCACTCGACCCGAGAGATTGAAGAATACGCATCCCTAAGAACAGTCCTATAGAGTTTGACTGCGAACACCCGGCTGTCGAGGCGACATAAATCGCAAGGGCAGCAAGATAGCACTTCTTGCGACCTTTTATTTCCGAGATCCCTGACCAAAGACTTGGGAAGACGCCCTGCCCCAGAATAAATAGCGATACGGATGCTGAAACGAGCCCGTTCGTGGCGTTTAGGTCTTTTTGTAGGTCCGGGAGAGCCGGGAAGTATACCTGAGGAAAATTTAGCCTCGAGATACAGCTCATTGGAAGGTCAAGACATACACTGGCGCTTATTGTGCCTCCCATCGCAGTAATGGCAATGATACTGGATAAAACCGAGAATCAGCTTTCCAGGTTCATATCAAGTTGTGCTTACGAAATCAATGCACTCACGCAAGTACGGAAGACTTTCTCCTGTTTGACCAAAGTCGTGGGTCGTCCTTGACCAGAAGATGCTCGATATCCAACTCCTTCGGCAGGGCTCCGGCGGCATCGGGTGGAGTCAATGCGGACTTCGCGGCGGCGTCGTCGAGTATACTTTCGCGAGGCGCCTCATTGATCGTTTGATGTCGTAGACAGTCGACGCGTGTGGAAGTGGAAGAAGCGGCGGAGGAAGAGCGATGCGGTTGTTGTCCTTCGACAGGCGACAGCTCAGACGACTCGGACGGAATAGCTACATCGACGGCTCCTATTGGTGGTAGCAGCTCAGGCTGACGGAGAGTGTCCATAGTAAGGTCTTGCTCGACTTTCCGGTGAAAAAAGTTGGAAGAGGCGTTGAGAAAGAGTCAAATGGTTGAGACGGAGCTAGCGACGGAGAGGATGCAAACCGGCAAGATGTACTTCGCGGGCCGGCACGGAAAAAGATGAGTCGCGCCGACAAAAATAATCGATCCTTCACTCCTTGAAATTCCAACAGGTCAACGATTGACTGAAAGGAAGGTGACGGACTCACTCGACGAAAACAAGATGAATTAATCGTCAGGTTGCGACACTCCTGAGGTTGAACCGGCGGCGCTATTGGCGGATGTCCGCTCCGCAGCAGAACACTTTGCGTTCTCCATCATTCCGACTCTTTCGGGTTGCTCAACCATTTACGACCATGTCGCAGGCCAAGAAGGCTCTGATGCACCGTACGAAAGCCTACAATGCCTTCACCGCCTCGCTCGGCTTTCCACTCTCCTCGCTTGTCCTTGAGGGATCCTCGAACTCGGACGGAACGACTTCCTGCTTCCTCTGGGTGCTCAACCTCAACTCGGGCGGCGGTATGATAGGACTTCAGCCCACTGCAGAGCAAGTGCTAGATAGAATCGCTGGAGTGGTGGAGGTGATTGAATGGTTAGGCAAGGTGAGTGGGTGAGTGCCGAAGTGCCGAAGGAGGAGGGCGTTCTGATCTGTTGAACCAACAGCCCTACACACTCGTCGAATTTGAATCAGGCTTGCAAGCGTTAGCCGCTATGGAAAGCCTCCGAAATCGAACCGCTCTATACGTCGAGCTCGCGCACCCAGACGTCGTACCCTCCCTCCTTGCCAGTTTCGATGCAACAATTCTGCCTACAATCAGGACAGACGATCGATATGGCCTACATAAGCGATGGGATAATGGTCTCATTTTGCTTGAAGATTTCGTAACGGAAAAAGAGGAGCGAGAGATAATGGAGGGCATTCTGGGCGAGGATGAGTGGCATGGTGATTTGAGCAAGAGGCAGTCTGTAAGCTTCTCGAATTGCGGACCCCCGCTCGATATATCTTACTCAATGTATCGGCTCGAAATTAGCGGCACGCGGGACCCGTATTCGACTATACAACATTTACTTCATCTATCTCCGAAAGTCGACCCATTCCATCTTACCTCGCGCCTATCCTTCCTCGACTCCCCCGTCTGCCCAAAGAGCCAATCTCCGATCAGCTTACTGTGCAATGTGAGCTTATTTGCTTTCCCCAACCTAAAGTTGATAACAGTTGATAACCTGACTTCATTCCCCTCAGACTACCCGCCGGGCACTGGTATCCCTCGTAAGCCCACGAAGCTTCCAAAGAGAGCTCACAATTACTGAACTGAAATACTTGATGCCTCACCAGCACATGTCGATACTCATTCTGCGTTCGGAGAATCACTCTACTCATTGTCGCTCCACAGCGCTGTGAATATGACATTAGTCGAATGCGGACCCGAACAAGCTCGACGGCTTCGACTTCCCAAACGTTCTTTGACCACCGATCCCAGTCCCATGACTCCACCTCCCTCTCGTCCACCCAGCTCCGCCTCCACTTCAGCTTCGTCTCCCCCACCCCCCACACCTCCATCAAAATCTCTCACCATCTCTCTGCCACCTCGCTCCCTACTCATCATGACTGGCGCGTCTCGCTATGGTTGGACGCACGCGATTCCACCGCGAAGGGCGGATCAGGTCGGAAGAAAAGTGGTGCAGAGAGAGGCGAAGGGGAGGTATAGCGTTACTTTCAGAAGCGTCAGGAGGGGGGTCGAGTGTGAGTGCGCTTGGGGAGATTATTGTGACTCGAGGATTAGAAAAGAGGTGGAAGAGAAAAGAAAGGAGGAGGCGCTATGAGGAAGAAGATAGGATCGCGACACAACACCTCAGCTCGTTAGGCGACCTGCCCGGTAAAATTGAGAAGAGTACGACCAAAATTTAACCTTCGAGTTTCCATACTTAAACGCCCGAAGGTCTGGCAGCTGAACATCGTTGATCCTCTCCTGCCTGAAGCCTGCGAAGTTGCGCGCCTTTCGAAAAAAGATTGTCATTTATACTGTCGGCGGCACGGAATGCCTGCAACTCGAAAGCAAAGTCCAGCTACTTGAACTGTTGGACAGGGCATTTTGCGCGCTTTGAAAAGCTGAAGGCGCGGACCGGGTGGGGCGGCACACGCGCACACGGCTCACAGCCGGACGCGGTTGAGGTGATGGAAAACAAGTGGCGCGTTTTGCTTTTATTCACCACATCACACTCTCCCATCTACAACCTCAGCGAACACCTTTCTCTTCTTTGCGACACCTTTAATACACTACGCCCGGGATGGACACGACTTCGCCACTTGTTTGTGTGCCAGACTCTGAAGAATCTCACTCTGTCTCTCCCTGCCTCGCTTTCGCTTCTCTCCCTTCGAATTCACTCCCAACTCCCGACACCTCTTACACAGTCCCTTCCCGCGCACACAAACCTCCCACCAAAACTTACGGCCGCCGTGTGGTCCCCGAGGCAGACGCGTCGTCGTCAACCGCACAACCCTCGCGCAGCTCCTCAGCCGCCTTCGTCGTCCCAGAAACCGACCCCGTTCAAGCTTCCGATCTCATGACCGGAGACCTCGATAGCGACGTAGAGCAGGAAGGAAGTTTAGAGCGAGAGAGCGATCAGGAGGCGGCGCACGCGTCGTCGACGCGACGCGAGAGGAGCCCGAGCATCGGATCTTTGGCTTCTAGCGAGCGGACGGATCTTACTACAGATCCTACTTCGGCGGAGGAAGAGGGAGACAGGATGGAAAAGTCGCGGCGACAAAGTTCTTCTTATGAGCGTGAGGCGAGCTCGTCAAGTTCGGACGACAACGACGACGACGCGATGGACCTCGAAGACCCGAACGCGCCATCCATCTTCAACCGAAAGTCTGTCGCCGAGATGATGGCTGAATTGGATGCGCAGGCGGATGCGGAGGACGACGCTGCCGGCCCTCCTCTCATGCACCTCGGGCTCCTTCCACCTCCATCCGACAAGCCCGCAATGATCTCATCCCCACTTACTTCCCTCGTCGACTCGAGCGTCATTCTTGGTGGTGGCTCATCCTCACGGCTACCCTCTTCACAACCTCTTGCGACAACTTCGAAACGCCCAGCACCTGTAGACTCCGCAGATTCGGACGAGGAAAGCGTCAAGCCTACCTTCACTCGCAAACACAAGCGCCAGGTCGTCGCCTCAGAGTCAGACGAAGACGAAAACAGCTCAAAGATCATTACAAAAGTCACCCGCCGACCATCACCTCCACGCCACACAGGTCCCGCCGTCGTTCAATCGTCGGATGACGACTCGGAGGCGGAGGCCTCGCCAGAGCCTACGCGACCTTTAACGAAGCGGGAGAAAATGGAAGCGATGGCTGCCAAGAAACGGCCACCGCCGCCACCTGTGAAGGAGATCGAAGTCACTGGGTCACAGAGTGCAAGTGGCGACAGCAGTGATGAAGACACTCGCAAGGCCGTGAAGGGGAAGAAGCGGAAGACGTCCACCACAAAGGTTCGCGCCTACTTTTTTCTCAGGAGCCATGTATATCGTATTGACCGCTGTACTGAACTGTTCCCCAGGGTTTGACGAAGAAGGCGGAGGATGCTACTCATCGCGAGGCGGCTGCTTTGCAACGAGGTGCGCCAGATGAAATTCAGGGACATTTCTTCGTGAATTTAACACACCATCTTCGATTCTAGCTCAACATGCTCGACTCCAGCCTCGAACAAAACAGCAGCTCAGTGTGGCCAACATCCTCAACCGAACCGCCAACTCTTTGTAAGTTTCCCAGTGTCTCTACACCGTCTCCACTCGATACAGTCAATCAAGCTGACCTTCGCCTCTTAGTATCTCTGCGCCCATCCACGTGCATCGCCCACCGTCAAACATGGTTCCCCTCTCAAACGCCACCAAATTTTCCCTTGGACCTCGAGCGACCTCCGTTGCGCCCGCCGCTCGCCAATCCCACGAAGTCATCCCATCATCTTCCTCCGCCATCGAAGAAGCCGAAACATCCTCCCCTAAACCCTTGCCTCTCTCTGAAAAAGCCCGAGGGAAACAGCGCGTCGAAACTCGTCGTACCGTCAAACTCGAACGTCCACTAGGTAACAAAGAAAAGTCGGTGAAAGTTGACTCGGACTCGGACGATGAAGACTTCTTGGGGATCGACGAACTGTTGAAACTCGACGCCGAGAAGAAGAAAAAGGAAGCGTTTATGGCCAAGAAAGCTGCCGCGGCGGCTAAAGCTTCGTCTTCGACTATCGCCGACGAGGATTCTTCGGATTCGGATATCGAGATTCTTGACGACCCATCGCGTCGACCTTTGTCCACGCCTCGATTGGCACTCGTTGAAGAGACGAAGAACCCCCGTCTAAGTCGCACGGCGCGAAAGCTTGACGAGCTCACGGATCATCACGCACACCACGAAGAGGACGCTTCGGAAAGTCAGATTGTGAACGCCGCAAGATCGTTCGGTAAGGATTTAAGCGCCCCCTCTAACGCTGCTCTGCCTCGGCCTACCCAAACCCAAAAGCGAGACGAGGACAAGGCGGCGCCGGCTGCGAAGAAGAGTCGAGCGAACGTTCCAGTCAGGGTCGACCGTGATTCGCTCAACCACTCGCTATTACATCGCTCTAAAATTCAGAATATTGCTTCAACAACCAAGAAGCGTGTCAATCACCGAGCTGAAGTGGACAAGCGGGCGAGAGAAGAGGTGGCGGCGAAGGTTGATGTAGCGGGATTGTTGGGGAAGAAGGCGGAGAAAGTCAAGGATGAGGGAGAAGCGTTGGACGAAGAAGATGCGGACGATCCGGATTTCATGGCTGGAGAGGATATCGGAGAGTCGGAAGATGAGGCGGTGGGGAGTGGTAGCGATGAAGAGCGCGCCAGTGGAAGTGACGCTGAAGATGATGAGAGAGGGGATCTGGAGTCGGGAGTTGAGGAAGAGAAGGTCGGTGGTGAAGAAGCCGAGGAGAAGCTGTCCGTGCTGCAGACTCCAATGCCCGCACCAAAGGTCCAGGTTCAGGTTCAGGCGATGGAGATGAACGACGAAGCCGACTTTTCCGATTTCTTCGGAACCGCTTTCGATGCTGAGATTGGTCAGGGACCTCAGGTACGTTCCAAGATACGTCGCTGTTTCGAAAGCCAAGCTGAATTTTGTGGTGTTCAGGAGGCGGGCTTCGCAGGCTTTCAGCAAGCGTCGCAGGAGCCGGCCGTTTTCTTCAACCCCATCATTGACTCGCGAGAGCAAGAGAAGGACGGCGAAGTCTTGATGCAGGAAGTTGGTATACTCGACACGCCAGCAGTCGTCAAACCGCAGTTCCAACAGTACATCAACAAGCACGGGTTCGTTTTCTTAGCTGCTTTTCTGCTTTGTCTCATGGCTGACCTTTCCTCTTCAGCATGTACACTCAGACCGTTCAAGATACTGCAAACCTATTCGAGGATTCTCCGTCCGACACTCCTCGCCATGCCAGCTCCACCTTCGGTCGCTCCCATTCGATGGCAGACACCGAGTCGCAGACTCTCACCCCGACACAACTCGATGCCCAAACTCCTACTCAAGCCCCTCGGAATGGGAATTCGCTCCACCGAGCTCATGGTCTCATGCCTTACTCTGCGTATAACGGTTCCGCCACCCAAATCGAACCCAACGCCACCCTCGCGGAGGAATCGCAAGCCGACGCCGAAGTGCAGGATGACGACGAGACGCAAGACGACACAGAGCTGAACGATTTCCCAACTGCGGCTCAACCTGTTCGGAACGCCTTCGAAGTTCTTGCGATGGGCGCCAAAGCCAAAGCGGTCGTTGCGACCCCAACACCAGTTGTCGAGAAGAAGAGGCAAGCGAGGAATGAGTTTGTGTTGGCGGAAGCAGACCGCGATGATGAAGAGGACAACATGATGGGAATGGGAAATGATAGTGCGGATGAGGATGAGACTGGGATGGATGAGGAGCTCGAGTCGTTGGTGGATAATGAGGAGAAAGATCGCGACGTCGTTGATGAGGAGAACGCTCGCGTAGAGGAGCTTCGCGCGTTAGTTCTGTTCCATCCTGAGCCGTCCAACTTCTTTGCTGATCCTGAACCACTTTAGCGAGCTCGAGGCGAAAGAGGAAGCGGAGAAGGAGGCGAGGATGAAGGCTATTACCGAAGGAAAGGAGCGACTGAAGCGCAAGAATGGAGGTCTCGACTTTGACGATGATGATTTCGATGATGATGGATACGGTATGGCGAAGAGGACGGATAAGCGCGCTCGCGTGGAGAACAAGACCATGGCAGACCTCGGTTCGTACCTCCGCGCTTCGAACTATATCCTTGAAAGTGTGTGGCTGATGCTTCCACTCAAACAGAGGCAAACGAGGAGACGCAGTCATTTGCAGCGCCACTTAAAGACGGTCTCTCGGTACCAATTAACGACCTCGCCTTCCTCGTCGTCGAGGAGCAGTCTGGTGATGAGGATGGAGAGGAGGAGGATCGCGAGAGCAACGGATACTCGACTGGTGAAGACCGTAATGGAAGCGACGCGGATCAGTTCTCGTCGAAGCCATATAGGAGTATGAAGCAACGCAAGGAAGAAGAGCGACGAATAATAGAGCAAGCAAAGCAAAAGGTAAGTCGCTGCCGTCGCATCTCTGAGCACTGAGAGCTTCGCAGAGCCAGCATGTTAACTCAGTCCCATGATTCAGAATTCTCGCGAGAGATCACCCTCACCACGCCTCTACACGGGTCAATCGAGTTCGCCAGCGCCCAAGATCAAGATCAAAGTCAAGACCGCATCGGCCGCGAGCTTCGCTGATCTCGGCGAGCCAGATATTGATGTTAGTACTCCTTTGCTGTCCGTCAGACTTACCTTCTTACCAATCTACGTAATCTCTTAGAGTCATTACAAGCTACAAAGATCGTTTTCCTCGAGTGAGGCCTGGAAGGCGGACTCGAAGGAAGACAGCCAAGTCAACGCGAACGGTATTAGGTCTGGCAAGACGAGCGCAGTGTGAGCAGCACTCCCCTCCGACGATTCATAGTTGACTCGGTACTCATGTCGATCTTACAGTACCTCCTTCAAAACGGAGAACGCTCGGGCCAAAGCGACGTATGGTGGTACGCTCGAGGCGGGCAATCACGGGAAAGCAAAGGTTGTACCGAGGCAGTCGAGGATGGGCACCTTCAAGAAGAACGGGTTTGCAAACTAAGTAGGGGAGGATTAAGCGAGGAATGGTTAGTTATATTTGTTGAGAATCATACATCATGAGCATATTGCACTTCCAGTTCGACGTTCCGCGGTTCCGCGGACCTTGTTTCTTGATAAAACAAGGAGTAGTGAATGTCCACGACTAATGGAGTGGATACATAAACAAGTTTCTGGGGATTTCCGTTTGCCTTGACAGTTTTAAGGTCGGGCTTTCGCCATCCTTGGGCGTTTTCCCGTTCACGCCTCAGCGACGTCGCCACCGGAGCTTCGCGGCGAGGTCGAAAAGTAGTGGCCGCCGAGAAACGCCTATAGATTTCAGCTCAGCTTCAGGCTAACATTCAATCATAGGAAAACTGCCCTCTAAGGAGTTCACATCGTATGAACGAACCGCGACGTGGTGCCCTGGTTGTGCCAGCAGTGCAGGCGCAAGGCAGGCGCACGCAGGAGCGCCACACTCAGAACTCGACAGTTATTGGAGTCCGCATCCTAAGATTTCTTCTTGTAACAGGTTGACAAAGTTTTAGATTGTACGTCTAGCGAGCCATTTGTTGATGCAGAAGCGAAAGAAGCCAGATCCGACTTTTTGTGTGGTCAAGCAGTGAAAAAGGCGTCGCTGTCAGAATTCGACCTCGCGACTGCCTTGGGCGCTGGGCGCCGTCGCTGTTGGCCCTTGTGACTCGTTAACTACCAAACCATCACCAAAGTAAGCCTTGTTGTGATCAGAAATCGATGCTACGGGATCCGACACTGCCTTCCAAACCGCCTCCCGACCTCTCCATTCCTTCCCAAACGACCGGCGCGCGCACAAAACGGAGATGATGACTTCGTTTCGCTACCCAGCTCACAGTGATGGGACAGTCGGGTTCGCTCGGCTGAAACCCAGCTGCACTTAACACTTTTCGAGTAATGGCCTGCCTTGAGCGGGTCCTGATCTGTTGCCGCCGGCCGACACAATTTGAGACGATGGATTGAACTGGGAGGAAGATCGTTGGAAGGGCAAAGGATAGGACGAGGACGCCAGTAGGAGATCATGTCTTAGGAGGGGGAAGGAATGCTCCTCCGGTGGACCAGGAGGGACAGCACACGGGATGCGAGGAGAGCGAAGTGGAAATGTGGACGTCTAGGCTAACGCCTCGTTGCGCCCACGCAGAATGAAGGTCGAGATCTGCCACTTCTCCGGGTTCAAGGTATGTTTCTTCGTCAGAAAGGAACCGCCGTCCGTTCGTACTTACTCGTCGTGCCATCTTAGATCTACCCCGGTAAGGGAAAGCTCTACGTCAAGTCCGACTCCAAGGTCTACCGGTACGACCTCATCACATTCCTATCGACATCTACCAACATCTCTGACTCGTTGTTGTCTGCGTAGTTTCATCGGATCGAAGCAGGAGTCCCTCTTCCTTCAGCGCAAGAACCCGCGCAAGATCGCCTGGACCGTTGTCTACCGTCGCGTCAACAAGAAGGGTGTCACTGAGGAGGTCGCCAAGAAGCGCTCCCGCAAGACCGTCAAGCACCAGCGTGGTATTGTCGGTGCCGACCTTTCTGCCATCTTGGCCCGAAAGAACCAGAAGCCCGAGGTTAGGGAGGCCCAGAGGTGCGTCGCAATTTTCTATGAGCGGGAGGAGAAGGTTGGGAAGGTGGGTGGGGAGACTGGATCGGATGGAAGCTGACGGTCGTTGTTGTTATTTGCGTGCAGGGCTGCCGCCCTCGCCGCCGGAAAGGAGAAGAAGAAGGCCGCTGAGACCAAGAAGACCACCAAGGTACGTCCTCGACCTCCGCTCACTCCCTCTGGTCTATCGGCTGACCCATCACCGTCCATTAGGCTCCTTCTGGTCCCAAGATCTCCGCACCCAAGGTGCAGAAGAAGGGTGGAGCCAGGACCGGATCCCGTTTCTAAACAATGCAACGTCCTCCATTTCTTTCTTTGTTCCCCTTGTTGCGTAATGGGTCTGTCCTCAAGATGGACGCTGTATCCGGATGAGCTTTGCAATTGCAGCGGCTCCACCTACGTCAAAAGGCTTGCGAACCTTCCGCCTCGTGGGCGCTTCGTTTGGTGAGGGAGGAGGAGCGTGCGAGAGGCGCGGGTTGTGGAGGGATATCGGATGAGAGAGCAGTGAGCACTGCGACGGCCACATGCCATCGCGACTTGGAAGCTTCGGTAATGTGTCGCACTACTCCGTCGACCGGCTGTCCACTTCTCAATGGTTCACGACTTGTTTCAGCCGTACGCCAGTCATTTGAGTCCTTGTATTCCAAAAGTCATGTCACGGTTGTTACACGTGCATCGAGCTGCGTTCAGCCGCTGTATGTAGGTTGAAGGTCCGGTAATGCTTGACTTCATTCTGAGGTGCCCAGACCGTTGACGATCTCGAGAGGCTCCGTTCCATACTTTCTTGTCAATAAACACTCATCTACCCCTCACCGGTCACCCAAGACGGCAAAATCCAGTGTCGACATCCCGACAAGTGCTCGCTTCGGATTAAGAGCGACGCTATTGAACATTGAGCTCGCGAAGGCGTCGTAAACATGTGGACCGCCGCGAGTGCCCGTCACCTTAAGCTTCACCCTACTAAGTGCACTACGGGATCTTTCATTTAAGAGGTCAAGCCGCCGCGTAAAGGCAGTTGTGAAGAAACGAACATGATCTGGACGCGGCGGGCGACGGTGACACGAGACGCACGAAGGCAGAAGGGTCAGAGGGGACGAGTCTTCGATTAGTTCAATTTCTGTAGGCTTATACTGATCTCTCATGGATACGAAAGCTCGCTTTTTACACAAATTGCAGGCAAAGCATTGAAATAAGCAACTGACGTTCGCACAAATCACCCCTCTAGTTCGATAGCCATCAAAATGTCTCCCGATATCTCGACCCCATGTTGTTCGGCAGCTAGAATGATCGTTTTCGCATCTTTCAAGGTGAAGTCCGCATTGAAAGCGGGGCATATTGATCGAGTGCGAGCGTCCAGTGGCCAGCACCAGCCGCCGCAGTACCTGGTACCATGTTCTTGATGTTTCGAGTGCTCGTCACAAGAAAAGACTGAAACGTCGAGCTCTTCGAGGTCGGGAAGATTCTCGATGAGGGCCTTGATACTCGCAGCCTTCAGTCTAGTCTTTGCTGCCGTTTTTCCGTAGACGATGCAGAAAGAGGTTAAGGGAAGTGGGTCGTGGAGAAAGTCGGGAAAGATAGCGTCGGTAATCATGTCGTCCGTCACCCAGAGTTCCTCAAGCTTGTGGAACCGTTGCAGCGTTGACGTGATGGGAATGACGGACTCAACGTCGGCGCCGCTTTGAATCATGTTTAGGGACGTGAGATCCGAAGTTGCGCGTTCGAGAACCTGATTGAGGTCCTGGTGTTGGCTTGAATCGAATAGCAAGAGTTCAGAGATTCCCCCAAAGTGGCCCACGAAATCGGCACATCCAGTTGAGGCGAGGTGTCCACGCAAAGTTAAGCTACGAAGCTGAAAGTTTTTCTCCGGCAGATTCGCGTCATCACTTTTCACAACTCCTGACGTCTCCTCTACTGATTTCGACCAAACCTGGAGGGCGTATAGCTGAGGGAAACTGGCTAGGTTTCGATACTTTCGGAGCTCCCAAGGCGACCCGTCGGAGCTGTCGCGGAAGCAGAGCATCTCGAGTCTGCGAAGGAAGCGCGTGCTGACAGTGAGGCTGAGAATGGCGTCGACAATGCGTGGGGTGATAGTTGTAGTAATGTCCTTGACCTGAGTGGTAGAAGTGAAGAGTTGGATAAGACGCTCGAGCGAAGGATGACTCGTTGGCTGGACCGGTATCGTGCCGTCGTAATAGGGGCCCTCTTGTCCAATATAAGAATCCTCAACCTCGTAATCTTCAATCCCACTGAAGTTGAAGCTGAGGCTCCCCACTAGTCCGCCTGTGTCTGAGCGACTCTCGAGAGCGTAGCAGAATTTGGAGAGTTGTTCGGGCGTACAGATTTCGGGGCAGATGTAAAGGTTTGCCTGGGTGAAAGCGAGAAGAGCTTGGGATATTGGCTGTGTGACGTCGGGGGCCAATGCGAATATTGATTTGATGAGTTTATTGGGTAGCGCTGAAAGGTGGTCGGTCGGAGGTGTTGTGGGGTTCTGGGTAGTTTGGGAAGTTCAGCTAATCGATCTCGTGGGATGAAGAATGAGAAAGCGGCGTACATGGATCGTGATTACCCCAGCGGAAGAAGATCCGGAAGTAGAGAGCAACGTTTCCCAGAAAAGGGCTTCAATCATGAGAGCGTCCTTCAGCTCGTCGCAGACCTCCACACCTAATTCTTCCGCCATCAACGAGAGCTTTCGAGCTCCCTTGGCGTTGAAGTTTCTTGTCCAGCTTGGAAGCTTCCATTCGCCGATTGAGTCGCCTTTTTTTGCACAGAGCCAAGGTAGCCGGGTGCGCAGTGACCGAAGCGTCCTTGACTGCACAACAAAGTCGAGAAGGCGCTCGACAGAGATATCTTTGCATTCAAAAGACAAGGCACATACAGGGAGCACCTGTAGCGCTGCGAATATAACATCTGAAAAAGTGCCTTCGTGCAGGGCCACAATTTCTAGAGACGTGAAACGGCTGACGGTATGGTCCACCGGCTGAGTTATGTCGTCCGAATCCCTCGCCCTCATTTCGAGTGAAAGGAGACTTTCCGGCGCACATACTGCTTCGAGAAGGGGAATGAAATCGACTTCTGGCGAGGTGTCAAAGAGTTGGAGCATGCGGAGACCAGGGAAGTGGCGGATGAAGCCCGCTGCCGCGAGCTGCGAGAGCGGTCCATCCAATGCAAGTTTAGTGATTGATCGATTTGAGCCCTTTTCATGGCTAGGATCGGAAGGAATTTGGCGAAGCTGGTTGATTGGTAGATTGGGAGGGTCGGTGGCGTCGGTGTCCACTCGAAGGCTCCAGAGACAAGGATAAAGCTGCAGCGTTTCGAGTCGCGTGAAGTCGAAAGGATCCACCCGAGTGTCGTTGTACCAATACATTTCCAAAGACGAGAGCTTTCGAAGTGCGGTTTCGGCGAAGTCTGCGGCAAGAATAACTTCAACGAGGCCGGAGTCGACTGGGCTGCAAATCTACAGATCTTGACATGAGACTCCGGATCCGATCACCTTGAGCTCAATACCTTACCGCATAATGTGTGACGTTGACGAGTAAGGTAAGCAGCTGCTTGAGCTGGAGCACGGTGCCGAAATTGACACCGGGTTGCAGATCGAGACTGAGAACGCGAACCCGCGAGGCAAAGTCGGTGTGAGCGGTGGAAAGTGCGGTATGAAGCTGCTGAAAGCGGAGGATCGATGATACTATGATTCGCCGGTAGAGATTGGTCCTTGAAGTAAACAATCGTGAGACTAAGCCGCTGCCAGTGGGCCCATTACACCCCCGTTGGTTTCCGAGATCCTGGTGCTATCACAGGTGAAGAGCTACTCCGGAGATTTGTGTTGAAATTATAAGGAACTCACCCAGAAATCCACTAGAAATCTGACGTTGAGATGTGCTGGCGGACTTGGAGCGTTCTGGTGGATCGCCCGGTCGGATTTCTGTGCGAGAACTTTAGTGAGAGCAGCTGGAGTGCGTGCAGAAATCCGGGAGGACTTAGTAGCAGTATCAAAAAATAGTGTGCTCACTTCCAAAAAAGGTGATAAAGAACGCCGAAGAAGAGATACTAAGATTGCAAGACACCACAGCGCCGCTCAGGTAAAGTACGTATCAAGGTGACGAGGGCGTTTTACTTGTCGACCACGAGTGCCAACAGAGGCATGTCTCCAAGATCCAGACTCAGCGTCTTCATCCTGTAGTAAAGCCACTATTATTAGCCGGAAAGTTCAAAGACCCGTGGAAGAAAAGGTGCACTGGATCTTCGGAGTCATCAGTCTGTGACTCCGCTTCTGATTCATGGATTTGACGCTTCTACAAAGGTAGATCAGCTCTTCTGACTCCATATTCAAAGAACAAAGAAGAAAAGAAACCAACCTTGCCTTTGCGATCCGATTGCTGAGTCGTTCCTC
>JASZXU010000344.1:0-24528 GCA_035521515.1 Phenoliferia sp. Uapishka_3 | reverse complement strand
CCCTCCTCCTCCTCCTCCTCCCTCAATTCCGTTAGCTATAACACAGCCACCAAAAATTAAATCAGGGACTCAGAGCTGGGGGGACTTCACATCCACCATCTTGGACGTAGTCAGGAAGTCCTTTACCACCAAGCACGGCGGACAGAGTGTGGAGGATCGGCTTTTGATGGAGTTCCTGTCGGCCAAAGTGGATTGGAGGTCACAAACGTCTCCACCGCCGTACCTCTTGGGCGCGTCTCTCATATCTATCCTTTTGAACGGTATGCGCGTTGGCCGTGCCTTCTGAGCCGGAGCAGAACTGACCCGTTTTGGAGGGCATTTCGCAGATATGAAGGGTGTTAATCATGACGGTCCTGTAAGCTAGCGTCCAACAGTCTGGTGACCGTCAGCTCATTCATCACTTTCCTTAACTCGTAGAGATACATGTTCATAGAACTCATGTGGGACATTGTGACGCCTCTGGGACTCGGGATACCACAGCCAGCCAGCCAGCCTCCCACGAGCGTAGACGTCATTGAGCAGGTAAGGTTGCTTCTTCTTTTTCTCCGATCGTTATAACCAACTTGAATTCTCATTTTTTTTTTTTCCTTTGATAGATTGCCATATGTGCGCTTTGCTCTTTGGCCGTCCGTAGCCTGCCCTCATCTGTTCGTCGCCCGTCGTACCCCACTATACCCTCTTCTGCTCTTAAGCCCCCTCGTTTTTCTTTTTTTTTAGCGCCTCCTCGAAACTCTCGTGCGACCTTCACCCAGCTCGAGCACACTTGGAGGAGTTCGGGATGCGATTTGCGAGTCCCTGACCGACTTCGCCTGGCAACTCAAGTGCGACAATGAAAGGATTTACGGCAACAACAGCATGTCGCAGCAGCGAGCTGTCAAAGTCTACATCGGCCTGGGATTCGTTCTGTCGTGTAAGTAGTCGTCTTATTCTCGGACTTTCAGCGCTGACGTTAGACACAGTGGAAGACGACGAACCGTTTCGCGGCCGTATTGTATTAGAGGAAGACATGGCGGCAATGGACGGTCTTTCATCTGAGACCACTGCTAAGATGGTGACACTTCTTCAAGTAAGCCCCCTTCATGAAAAGATGATTCGCTCTCACGACTGCCCTGATAGGGACCAGATTCCTACATCGCAATGTGCCTGGGCATGAACTTGCTCTTCAAACAATCTCCCGTTGACGAGCTGTTCGATCGACCTGGACAACTAGCATTATTTCTCGAACGCATGCGGGTGTCAGGTTCCGGTTGGCCCGTTGCTTCAGCGGAACTTGATGATGTAGTTGCGGAATTCGCGAGTTGGACCTGTAAGCTTCCCCTACCTCTTTGAGTACTTCCCGTACTTTTTTAACTCTACTTGGTCCTAGGTGCTTGTGAGCGCAAGGTAGCTGGTACGTCGAGACCTTTGAACACGCTCTCCGCATTCTTCACTCACAATCGAGCGCTTGCGCAGGAAAATCTTTCACCGCCGCCGATTCGAAGATGATCCTGGCACTATGGAGCCATATCGACTCTCTTCAAGCCGGCTTCCGAGGTCTACAACACGCCATGTGCTCGCCACTTTCGATTGAGTCGCTGCATTCGCAGGGTTTCGATGCCCAGCTATGCGCACTTATCAGCCTTGATTTGCGACTAGTCTGGATTTCGGACGCCATCTACAAGCATCTTAGTCGTCAAGACTACGAACGAGAGTGGCTGCGTATTCTCGCTGCAAGTGAGCAACGTTGTCGCAAGTGTTTCAAGTTGGTGGCGTTCGTCCTTTCTTTCATCGATTGGTGTGAGTGGTCGCTCACTTGACTCTTTCAGGTTTTACTCGAAGGTTTGTTCAGCCCTGGAAGTCGACTACAATTTCAGATATTAACCCCCCCCCCCATAAAGTTCATGTCGCAAACAGGGAAGCATCTCATGCTGTTCCACATGATGAAGGGATTGAACCGCTTTCCTGGATGGACCACGATGGTCCGCCAGAGAGTCGGTGACCGCCCCGGGCCCGTCTCTCCTGAATTTGAGATGACCTACGAAGAGATAAACTGGTCAGCACATTCAGCTATGGGCCTTCAAGTCCTTTGAAGCTCAGATCTGTGCACGATAGGCTCTCTCAGGCTTTGTGGAATGTTTCGAATTACACTCGTCGAAACCTCCAACCTTGTGAGGGCTCATCTAGCAAATCCCTCTGTTTTTGCGTGCGTCTGTGCTGATTGACATAATAAAGTGTTAGCCCTCGCCGTCCGTCCCGCCCTCGCATCGGCGTGGGAGCAAACATACCTCCCGCTTTCCATCGTCAGTCGATTCTTAAGCTAGAATCATTCTGATCCCGTGTGCTGAAAGATTTCTATAGTGACGGCACACTGTACAGTCGTCTTGGGAATGACGACCTAGCGTTGCTCTGAGATGGAACTTTCGATGTTGTTGTATTATTAAACCTGCACCTTTTCTGGAATCAAGGAAGATATCAGGCAAAGTTTCAGAAACTAGGGCGTCGAAAGAAGGAAAGGTTGCATTTCGAGGCCCCTAATTTCTTGGACCTCTGGTTCATCTCTTTGCCTCCATCCCTCGGTAGCCATACCTGAAGCCTACGAACTCAAGTAACACTCAACCTCCTATTCTTATGTCACAACGCTCTTCCGCCGGCTCCCAGTCAGTGGCCCCTTCTCACTCCTTGAGCGCCCTCACATATGGCTCACCCACTTTCCTGTTTTGGGACAGACCCACTAGGCAAGAGCTTGCATTGAGAGCAGCTCTTATTCGACAGGCGTCCGGAGCGCAGGGAAGGCGTCGTTCTGCTTTTCTCCGCGAAGTGTATGGGTCAGAGGACTTCGTTCCTATTGGAACGGAAGAAAAAAGGTTTTTCAAGATCTTGAATGGTCAGGTAAGCAAAGATCTCCACGCTGCAAGAGTGAGGTACCTCTGCTCTCGCCCTTGAATAACGGTCAGTCCGATCCCCAGGTCGTCGACGAGGCAATCTCGAAAGCGCACGCGCTGGAGTCGATGAGGGAGCTGAGAAAGATTGCAGAGAATATCCTCCTTCTCAAAGAGCCTGATCCAAGTCCAGAAATGCCTCACAAATTCCGAAAACTACGATTCGACAATGCGAAAGTCAAGAAAGTTGTTGAGGCCCCGGGCGCGATGGACATCCTTCGTTCGCCACATCTTTCTTCAGCTTGATGCTAGAAGTTTGGGTGCTGATTCTGTGGTTCCTTCTCTTAGTGGAATGTCGATTCCGTACCCGTGTCATTGACTTCAAGGAACACCTCGTATTTCCTGGCACGCCTTCTCTTGCCTCCATCCGTTCTCTCAGGACGGGCTATCATGTCATCTCCAGTACTATCGAGAAGACTCAGCTGGCACTCGATGTGGAGGAAAGGATGAAGGAGAAGGCTAGAAAAGAAAATGAATCACAATGGGACACTGTAGTCTCTCAGATTGAGGCCGACCGCGACCGAATGAAGGCGCGTTCCCAGAGGAAGAAGTAGGGCGGAGTAGAGAGAGTCTTCGGGTTCACATCTGTCAGTTCTTGAGTACGCCTATTTGTATCTCTTGGATGAACATTCACTTCTGTTCTGTTCCTCTTGACAAAAATCTGATTCGCAAGCTCGCGTCACGCTCACATTGATGGACTTTGCTGAATGGTGCAGGTTGATTTGACCAGGTGGTTATAAATAGATAGCTTTAAGCTACACGTGAGAGATCTTGATGATCCGCATTGCTTCATTTTCAAGGACTGAGGCTGGCTTGTCTATTGTGAGCCAAGCGTCGGCCGCCTGTGCAAGCGACAGCTACCCACCTGAATGCCGACAGGGAATCTTTCTCAAAGCAAGTTTGTCACATACGTTTGAGTCTGGCTGCATTAATGACTATCTATAATTGGGGTCTGTTGCTTTTCTACCAGAGGGCCAATCCGAGGAAGAGCGCCAGCGCTGATCCAAGGAGAGTGGCCAAGCCGCCCAGTCCCTTTCCATGAGCATCACTGGAGTCCTTAGAAGTTGAGCTAGACGACGAGTTGCTCGATGCCGTTGCCGCTGCAGAACCTCCAAGTGCGGCGCCGGTGTAGCCTTGCGTGGCTGATCCAAGAGCCGTGACCGAGGAAGCCACTTGTGTCGCTGTCGACGTCGCTAAGAAGATCTCGTGATCAGGGCGATATCAAAGAAGGGTTAAGAGAGTATCTCACCCAAGGTCCCAGATGCTACAGATGGACCCGTGACGCTGGGCGTTGCGGGACCGCCACTTGTATAGCTGATCTGAGCGTCCGAGGTCGCGGCCGTGGGGGAGAGAATCGCGACTGTTCTTGTGCCTGCTGCCCACTGTACACCCAAAATGAGCGATCTCTCGGACTTTGTTTAGACTCTTGAACATACTTGAACGTAGTTGGGGTCTGCAAGAAGGCGAACAAGTCAGCATGCTGAGACAGGCAGAAAATTTTTCTTCATTTACAGACAGCGCCCTTTTCGAGGTATGGCTCTGGAACAATGAGGGTTCAGTTCCTTGAAAGAATCTGAGAGATGTTGCTGGAAAGTTACCCGTGTTATTCCTAAGAGAGATCCAGGGTCAGTGTCTCTTCCCGATTTTTACTTCGTACAAGTGACTCACATGCACACGGCGACCTGTCAGGATCAAGAGGCGGTCAGAACACTACCACACACACAACGCGGAATGTTTTGCGAAAAGCACAAACCGGCATAACTCCGCCCGAGAATTGCTGCAGTATCGCAGGGAGATAGTCTTCACTCAGGGTCATGGTCTCGTTGTTGAGCTCCTGTGACCGTGTGAAAAGGGTCAGACGTCAAATTCTGTTCAATCGGAGCTCTACAGCATAGCGTAGGAACGCACGTGAGTGAGGACAATCTACAGAGAGCGTTGAGTCGGTGTGCTGGGATCTGAGAGAGCGTTCAACTTACTGTTCCTTGCTTTGAGAAATTTCCCGCGGTCTGAGCGTTCAGCACGGCTTGATAATTTGCTTTCACAGCCGGGATTCCAATAGTGGATTCCTCCCAGTCAAAGGAGTCGTCTTCCCATAAGACAGTCACCACTGCGCTCGCAAGGATACGATCAGCTCTGAGGTCGTTTCGGAATATGAATAAGCCGCACTGTCAAGCGCGTTGGCGATGAACCTGATACGGTCGTCAACATCGCCTGATAATACGAGTCAGTGTCCGGTGTTTTGATAGAAAGGAAACGACTCACCGTAAGGAGGCCTCCAACACCGCACAGTTATTCCCAAGACGTCCTTGATCGCCTTTTGCGAGAAGTAAAGCTGCGAAATATTAGGGAGTCAGCTAGGATCGCAGAGAAACGCCAGGAGATCAATGTACCTCCGCGAATGCTTGCTCGTTCGTCATGGCCTGCAAGACGAGAGGTGTCAAGAGGTGCGCAGATAGTGAATCCGACCAAAGGAACTCACTGTCATGCTGAGTTGTGGATGAGTGAGTCAGCTTAACATTGTTCACTGAATGGGCGGAGGAAGACGTACTAGGGGTGAGACCTAATGTGTGAATAGCTTCAGTCTACTGATGATTGGTTAGCTTTTCTTTTAAGGGGACAGACCAGGTGTGTGAGCAAATCTGAATTGAATGCGGGTGGTCAGCGGTCGTCGTCAGAAAAAAGCGGGGTTTGTGATTCCGCTTACCTCATGCCCGTCTGCGAGTCCGCGCTGTGCTTCCAATCTGCAACAGGTGGAAGTTAGCAGCGGCTTCATAAAGGATAGCTGTCAACTTGCGGCCAATCCAAGGTGTTCGACCCTGGTGAGGAGTTCGTCAATAATCGGCGGACGCCTCGAGTCGAGAAAAATCGTTTTACCGATGTAAAAAAGCGTCGCCTGATATTTACCTCAATTAGCTTGATTCTTGAGCAGTATGGCTGAATGCTACGTACTTTCTGTTCGATACTCATAAGGTAGTCGTAGTACTACGGATTGACAATGAGCTTCGGCGGACAGGGCGTTCGTAGTGATTGACCCTACCGCGTTGTGAGAACAGTTGGGTCCTGACAACGGCAAAATTGAGTCCCCAGCGCTTTCTTAGGAATCAAAGGAATACTGTACCGTCATCAAGAGTAAACTAAAAAATTGGAGGTCAGTGGCGGCATCGCGGAGGTCAGGCCGAAAAGGAGACCGAGGTGGTTTCCTTACTCCCCAAGTATTCGGCTGATCAAATTTCTTATCAGGTAAGAATCGAAATTGGCAGGCAGGAAGAAGGGAAAATTACTGACCTCTGGGCACCGAGTGATGTCGTCCGGGATAGTCTTGATCTTAGGTGTCGTGCATTTCGACCAGCTCCACTAGGATCGATGGAAGCGGAGACTCAGTAGGGATCGCTCATTCCTCAGCCATGAAAACTAACCCAGCAGTCAGGATCTGTGGAATTGTAAGAAACACTCGAGAAGTCGCCCGCTCGCGTGCCTTTTGGACTGATCTTGGGAATAGACGAGTTCATCTTCGCGAATAAAGCCTTGTCATAAGCAGTAGCTCCACTATACAAGTATATCCAGGATAAAGCGTGAGCGTCGAAAGAAAGGTAGTAAAGACACCGAGCGACCCGCGAACTCACGTGAAGGAAAGCTGATGGCGAAACGGAGATTTAGCGGAGCATTAATCACCTGGATACCGGGAAAAACTCACACTGGCGGTTTCCCAGATAGTAGGGTAGGTGCTTTTCTACAGCGAAGTATGTCATAATCTGATGATCATCCGTCACGTCCTCTGCCGAAGCCGTGCCTCACTCACAATGTCGTTGACAGCCGCAAGGGAATCTGTGCACCGCAGTCAAAAGAAGCAGCATCGTCAGCCGTCTGTGCGCAGATCCAATGAAGAGCGAACACAGGTGGCTTACAAGCAGTACACTCGGCACTTGGATCGGTAATGAGTGCTTCGCCAGCTTCCGTAGTTCTGTCGGCGGAGGCGACAAGAGTCGCCGCAACCAAGGCGGCGAAGAGCTGAAGCTTCATGCTTGCAGGTAGAAGGGTTTGAACGTAGTGGTGAAGACCAGTGGTAGGCGATGCGAATTTGATGTTGCCGGAACTGTGTAAGAGAAGGAAGGAGGAGAAGAGGGTGGTTGATGCACAACGCGCGGTTCATGTTGAGCCGCAGCTACAAGGAAGGCACCCCTAGTTGTCAGCGCGTTCTAAAAGGGTTGCACCAAGTTGTACGGCAAACCAAAGCATCCCGAAGGACACCGCTGTTTTGTTTTGCAAG
This sequence comes from Phenoliferia sp. Uapishka_3, assembly GCA_035521515.1. NCBI lineage: Eukaryota > Fungi > Basidiomycota > Microbotryomycetes > Kriegeriales > Kriegeriaceae > Phenoliferia > Phenoliferia sp. Uapishka_3. The sequence continues at coordinate 17,343 of JASZXU010000344.1, read as the reverse complement.
TGAGTAGTACCGCTTGAAAGTTTAGACAGATGTGAATGCACCTGAACCCGGTAAAAATCAAATGCGACTTGCGCCGCTGTGAAGCATTCGTCTTCGGACAGATGACGTCGGAAAGATGTCAGATCTGAGGTAGAATAGTCGGCTGTCAGTTTTTCCAGCAGTCGGCCACCATATTGAACCACTCTTTCGAAGAGCTCACTGCTTCGGTAGCCACGGCTGCGAGGGCGTGAGTCCCGCGCATTCATACCTTCGAGCTTGCTTGAGGTAATGACGGCGGCTTGTCTTCGCTCAGTGCTACGTGCAAGCGAGACCCCATTCGGTTTATGATCTGGAGGGCACGTCGACGGGTATGGAGGAAAATTCACGCGCACGCGCCGCTCCTGCCTAGGCCTTGAGAAATCGTCACAGGCCACGGAAGTGCTTGCAACGTTTGAACATGGTCGAGGAAAAATCGAGGTATTCCACCATTTGTTTTTCTTTGCAGGAGGGGGGGAAGTTGAGTTCCCTCTGTTCTTAGCGAGTCGCTGAGGCTCCATCCCCTAGGTGGCCGATTTCCCTCCGCCGTTCGTGTTTCTCACGTATCCTCCGTCTCGACTTTGCGGCCTCCGCCACTTCCAGTGCTAAGACTTGCGTTTCGGGGCTTCAGAAGTCGCCTTGCTTCACCGATCCGTTTTGCGAGTTTCTCGACGTTCGCCGCCGCCACGATGACATCGCTTGCCAGTTCAACGGAGAAGGCTTCTTCTATAGCGTACGCTATGTGTTCAGCTTCGTCGATGGAGTACATGACAAAGTCATCCGGGTCAGAAAGCTTAGGATAGCCTTCGAATTCTTCGTCGTCTTGGTCTGTCGTGCCGAGGTCGGATGATGCGACCGACGCTGCAGACGAGAGCGGCGAGACGGCAGTTTTTCCTCGAGAAACAGATGAAACGGATGTGGATCGAGGTCGTGCCGCGTCGAAAGGAATGAGGTGACGGGCCGATGCGGGGATGGCAGCTGGGTCAAACGCAAGAGTGTGGGCGACGATGGACGTGAGAGTGGTGTAAACTGCGGCAGGGTCGTCGGGATCCGAAGGATGCTCAACTTGAGGGTCAAAAGTGCGTCAGTAAGCGTCCTAAAAGCGCTTGACAATGTAAGCCGCACCAAATATCTCAATGGGTCCAGCTATGGCCATGACATTGTGCTTGCCGTCGTGGTGGTACCTAAATCGACTGGGCATAAGTAACAATTCAGGAGTCTCACTGGTAGAATTGAGTAACCCACCTGAGTTCGTAAAGACCTGTCGTCCAAGGAAGTTTCTTGCCCGATAGCGTGACCGTTCCTTGGTCACCCGAGGCATTGGAATCATGGTCGCCCTCCCACTCTTCCCCGTGGATGCCGCACCATTTTCCTTGACTCGAAACGCGGGTGACGAGCTTGCTTTTATTTGCGCCGAGTCGATAAATTCCGATCCAATCCTTCCGCGAGTGATTAGCCGGCGCCTTCCAGTCGACAGTGATGGCCTCGCCAAGGTGGAACTGCGCAGGACCATTCGAGCTTGAGGCACGTGGCTGACTGGGTTGGAATTTTGAGGCATGGAGGTGAACTCCGTATTGTGTTTGGTCGTAGGCGGCGATGTCGTTCGCGACGCGACTATGTTTGCAGAGTCAGCAGAGAATGTTGACGCGACATTGGTAGCAGGCCTCACCTGATGACAAATCTCTCTCCAGATTGCTTGAGGAGAATTTTGGTGTCTTCAACATAACCTTGAATGCGAGGACCGGCTGAAGAGGCGAACGCAGCAGCATTAGTTTCGCCTTCAGGGTTGTGTGCAATAGCGAGTACGGACATCGGTTCAGGAACTCTTCGACAGCATCTGCGGTTTCTTCCAAGACTTTTTCGAAGGTGCCATGGACTTCCTTGACGCCTCGGGTAACGCCACCGAGGACATGAGCGTTCCTGGCCGCGACATTCCTGAGCGTCTTCGTGACTCCAGCATCTTTCCTGAGTGTGTTGCCGTAAAGCTTCTGCATGTGAGGGCTGATAGACGGTTCGTTGTCAGTGATGCGTATTGTTTCAAGGCGCTGAGGAGGAAAGCTCACTTCTCAACGGCGCTAAGGAACCACCAATGCGAAAGGACCGAGACAACAGCTTGCACCAAGAGGAGTTTACTGCCGCAGATAAGGACCAGGCCAAAGAAGGCGGCGCCTCCCATAGACCTCTCCGGGTTGTTGAGGAAGCGGAAGATGCCGGTGTAGTAGAGCTCCGCTGGGTAGTCTCGGATGAAGAAATCACCTGGAAAGTAGAAAAGGTCATTGTGAGGTTAGACCAAAGAGTTGCAGAGCGGGAACGAACCATAGAACCAGCCAAAGGGTCCGAGGACCTCATACGTCGAGTGAGCAGTCCAAACATGAAGGAAGATGAGTAGCTATCGAGAGGCAAAAGTAAGTCTCAATATGCAAAGACAGGATGAGAGAAGCGCACCAAGCCAAGAGTGTGTCGGACAAGCTGAGTACCGACTGTCCAATCGGCTGGGATGTGGTAACACCTGAAGGCAAGTACGCAGAACGACGCTGCGATGACATACATTTGTGAGCGTTTACTTCGCCTTCGAATTTGAAAATATGCGCTCACCATAGGACATGAACAAGCTCAAATTGTAGGTCTTCTTCCAGTTGGCGAATGCATCATCGACGGCGCCACCCTCTTTTTCATAGTGATAGTGCTTGAGGAAGTGCCTGACGATCCACTTCTTCTCCGACTGAGCCTTGAGCGCGAGGCCGAGGCCAATGGTGTGAAAGAATCGCCAAGCAAGCGCGTTGACGAATGCGAGAACTACCTGGGTCGTTGAGCTGGCGCCCAAAGCGGGGAGAGCGAAGAGCATGACACCGTAAAAGGCTACGAGAGCAAAAGCAAAGTCGGCGTGTCTGGACAATTTTTCTTCAGCAAACAAAACAGCGAAGAGAAGAGGCGCAAAGTCAACGCACCGAAAGATGTCAAAGTTCTTGAATATGAGAAGGTCCTGGCTGAAGTACTGGTTGTCAAGGTCGTGCCTAGTCATAGGTTCAGGTTTTTCCTGTTGGCGTTCGTAAGAGCCCAAGGAAGACCCCAGGCTGAGCCGTTTGGTGGAGGTGCTCAGGCCAGCATTCTTGATTGGGCGCTCGTCGTCGTCAGACACCTCGTCTGCAGTAGTTTCAGTCTCGGCTCCTTCAGTCAGAGAAGGCGTCGAAAGTTCGTCGTCGTCTCGGAGATCGGCACGGGACTCGAGGGGAGTTGGCGGCTTCGAGGTAGTAGTCGACGGGAGGGGTGTTCGGGCGGCGATGGGCTTGCGTTGTCCATATGTTCGCTCGATGTCTGCGGGAAGATTATTTTAAGAGACTTCTGTCAATGTGTAGGAAAGCTTACGAGGGTTTTCAAAGTAAACGAGGAAGCCGAATTGACAGGCATGGGCTGCGAGCGAAACGAAGAGAACAGTCTCGCTTGCGACAATCAGCGAGAGACCGTAGTATCCTGGATAATCAAATCAGAAGGCTGAAGGAAGAAAGTACAGGGTAGATAGCTCACCCGCGTAACCAACCGAGTACATTGGGTGAGGTGCGAACTGCAGGAAGGGATGCGATTCAGCGACTGTAGCGGCCACTCAAAGCACCCTACTATTACCTCAAAAACGCCATCGAAGACGAGGTTCTGAAGACTCATGAAGAAGGCGTCGCCCCAGTACCAGCTATTCTCAGGAACCACAATCAGCTCAGTTTCAGTTCAATCTGAAAGTTATTCGAGCTCACGCGAAGTCCTTCACGATTCGGTGCGCATCGACCTTGACCCAGAGGTTGAACAAGATAAGAGTCCATCCACCGACCCAGCGCAGTATATGGAAGACTGTCGAGTGGTTGGGAGGGAATTGCAAAAACGAGATTGCGAAGAAGCAGTAAGATAGAAAGTCGTTGAGAAGGATCACGTCAACAAAGTGACGGAACATGATCCAGACCTGCGAAAAGAAGGGAGATGAGTCTCACTCTCCTCAAAGCTCGTGCTAAGACACACGTTGAATTCGAGTGGGACAGCCTTTGGTAAGGGGATGCGGGGTATTAGCTTGATTAAAACAAACGAACGAACCGATAAGAAGAGAGGAGGGCACACCTTGAAATCATAATCCTTGCCCATCTTTGCACTCAACTCACTTCTGATCCATTTGTAGACCTTTGGCCTGCGTTCCTCATCCATCCATCCCTGCCTGAGTACCGTGCGAACGATCCATTTATTTTCGCTCTGCTTCCGTAGAACATAACCAAGTCCAGCATTGTAGGCAAGCCTGCAGCAGCCAAAGTAGACGAGAAAGAAGTACCGGGAGACATTGAGGGGCAGGAAGACGAAGAGGAGGACTTGGAGCGCGAGGAGCGAGAGTGTGAGCATGTCGATGTGGGATTTTTGGATGCGCGGGTCGAACAGGGCAGAGAGCATGTCGTGGGTTTGCGGAATTTTGAAGACTGCAGGTTGGAGTAGGCGTTGAATGGATGCTTCTTGTTAAGGACCAACTGCCGAGCGTACCTGTGCCGTCAGGTGTCTTGCCGAGGTAGTCCTCTCCGGAAGGTCGAGACCCCTGTATGATCATGAGAAGATTTACATCAGCAGCGACTTTAAACCAGATAAACGGCACAAACGAGCGCACGTCGACGGCTGGGTCTTCGGCAGGTGCACGGCTTCCAGAAGGTTGGGGCACCGCGGCACTCGTGTCGGCAGCGGAACTCGCCTCATCGGGTGCAGCATTGGGCTTCCTCCGTCTCAAGGAAGGTGTCGCGTCCATCTTGTACCTGCAGTTGGGATGAGCCAGACGACGTGGAGCTTTAGCAAACCGCGCGGCGACTTTCGGATTAGCTGGTGAAAGTCGCTTGCTATTGACTCCAGCGTTGCGAGTGTCAGCGTTTATCCTTCTCGCCCTATTCTATTTTTTGCTAACATACATTCTGCATGGACGACATAGTTGTGGTGGGTCAAAATCCGGTCTTCAATTCAGAATTTGCTTCCAGTGTGGGAAAGCCGCCTGCAAATATATATTGCGTTTGAGATCTGAGAGCGCTGGTCCGCCTGTTGGTCGACCTTCCAAAGGCTCTCGAGTCGACGCAAAGAATTAGGCCCCAAAGTGTTTATTCGGCTTGCTTGGACAATAGAGTGCTTACTTGTGAATAGCTTACAGAAACCAGAAACTAGACTCGGATCCCGCTTCGAGCTTGTTGCGCAACACAACTCCAAAACACAACTTCAAAGGTCCCGAGAGAACCACCAACTCGAGCATCGCACTACGCCTATCAGTTAGCCAAGGTATACCCAAAAAAAAAGTACGCGATTGTTGGCAGCATCAACCAGTCGCGAAGGGAAAATCTTCGAGCTGCCGTGCTCGAAGGAGTCTGTGGCGTTATAAGTAGACTTAGCCATTACCTCCAATGTCAAATCGGAATTCAGCAATGACCGATACTGAAAATTGCAGTGTCTAAAGAAGTAAAGAAGTGTACCTATGTACGATGCCGAGGCCGTCAGCTTCCATTGCATCGCACTCCGAAATAGCTCCGCCGCGCTCCCAGCAGTTCGAGCAAAGACTCACCCGGCAATCATCAACAGACCTCCGAGCGGAGTGACGGGACCCAAAAACCGAGCCCTGTCTTTCCCAAGCAAGAGTAGGCCGAAGATAGAGCCGGAGAACATCACGGCTCCACTAATGATGAGTGGGACTCCCCAGCGCTTGCTGTACACCGGATGTTGCGATAGAGCAAGAAGTGCGACTTCAAACAGACGAATATTAGCTCCCTACCCTCGCAGCGTGATTTGTGGGGACCTGGCGCACCTCCGTTGAACATAAGGTACCTGTAACGCCGGGGTCAGCTCTGTGCGTCTTCCTAAGACTCCTCAGCCTCCTGAAGCACCCACTGAGAAGCTGTTCCCCAAACAGGTGCTTTCTCGCCCAACCGAGCGGCGAGTGCATGAGCGCCAAAAGCTCCAGCAGTAATGCCAGAGACGGCGAATAAAGCACCTGCTTTGAAGGCGAGAACAGAGGGCATGGATGCAAGGGTCGTAGGAGGAGGGATGACAGGAAGAAGCGGCGAGCGTTCGTTGGGCATGCAATTGCGGGTGGGAAGAAGCTCCGAAGAAGTGAAGTCGGAGAGTCGTACCGATCTTGAGGGGAGCGCGCCCCACATGTCGGCCTACGATTTGTTGCCCGCGCTATGCTTCCCTTTCCGGTTCTTTTCCACTGACCAAGTCTTCTCTTAAGCTTCTCAGCCGCTGAAACTAACCAGCTCTTGTGATCCACGCTTTAAAACTGCTACTCCGCGGATCTGCTTTCGGGCGCTTGCCGGCGCGCGCTTGCCCTACGCGCGCCCTCTTGACCTCCCGTCACCCACCGTTTCAATCCCTTCATCGTTGGGAACCATTGGGCTCCAATCGAAACCGGAAAGCTGCTCATTTCTGAACCTGGCTGTCTCACTAAAGCCAGCATCGCCGCGCTCCTACAGGCAGCGTATCTTCCCGCGAACGTGGCTGCTTGAAAAGCCTTGCATATAGGCAAGCAATATTGAATCAGTATCTCTGAGAACTAAACTTGAATGTATTCTCATCGTGTACAACAACGAAGGGGTCGATAATTAACGCAGGGAAGCCTTCTCCATCTCCCTGACTACGTGCCCTCGAATGATTAGATTTGGTAGTGTCCTTCCTACTTCGTCGAAGCTTGCTTTTTCCGAACCTTTGGATTCTCCTCAGACCGCGACAACCGCTCCACCGAAGCCATCTCCCCTCCTCGCTGACCTCGCTCCTACCATGACGATCATGACGAAGGCGACTGTTGAGATGATCCAGCAGATCCAGGCGAAAGCTTCTGCCGAGTCTAGTTGGTGACAGTGGGCAAAGTTCGGCATGTCACCGCATGTCAAGCCTCCCCCGAGAGTAGCCGTGATCGCTGCTGCTCCTGCGAGCCTGCGTAAAACTGTTGTCAGTCTCAGACAGACTGTTTTGAGTGAAAGTGTACGGACCAGAAGACCCAAGTGATGAAGAGCCATACTCCATGCGAGGCGATGGAAAACAAGAAGCTGCTTGCCGCGGTCAAGAATCCTGCAAGAAAAACAAACACGGAAGAGCATGGGCGGTCAGCGTTGCGTACGGCGATTGCCCAAAGACCTGCGGCTTCGGTATGAGTGTACGTACCGACGATGTAGAAGATGGAGAAGACGAGAGTCCAGAGCGAGACGAACAGGAGCCAGCGAGTACTAAAGGTGCCGAGGAGACGCGGGACAGGTCACAAGGTCAGTCAGGCCTGCTTGAGAGCCTCCATCATACCGATAACGACATACCGGTCCCTGAAGGAATCATTGGGGTAGTCGTTGTGGTTGTTGTCTGCGAGTATGCGCCAGAATGAGCTGTTGTCTCCTTCGTCTCGACCTCGGTCTTCGGCTCCGCTCGTTTCGAGAAGAGATGTATAGGACTCACAAGATGCTACGAGAACTGCTGTTTGGACAAACTCGATGAATGAGAAGAACGCCAGGACGCCAAAGATGATGGGGTGTCCCCTCTTCACGTGGTCGTCGATGGTCATTTTGCGTTTGTGTTGGTGGGTAGTGCGAGGGGGAGATGAAAGGGCCGTGGGGTTCAAAGGTGGTAGGCTAGCTGAGATTCGAAGCTTGAAGTTGTTGCGCGATGAGAAGTACCGTGAAGAAGACCGTCCGTCCTTTGTTTTGGTGGGCAGGAAAAAGGATTCGAGCCGCAGCCGGGTCGAAAGTTGGTGGCGATGTCGTCAGATGTCGATCCTTGGTAACAGATCTCGCTGACGAGCTGAAACTTTTCATCCTCTTCGGGCAGCCAAGATTGAAATATACGCTTCCGCTTGCATTCAGTGCGGAAAGGGAAGGTACAGCAACAGTTGTGACGGCGTCTTGACTATGAAGAGCCGCAAATGCCCTGCCTACGCGCGACCAGTTCTGGAGCGCCTAGGGCCTGCCATGAAGGAAAGTTGAATGCGTCAAGGAGCTTGAAAAAATGTGACTGAGGTCAGATCAGAGCCGTAAGTCAGCTGCACTTTGATTGATTGGAAGGATCCATTCTCTGCGATATGGCTTCTACTCACGAGGCTAGTTCGACTCTGCACGACTTGGGAAACGTGCTTCATTTCTAAGCCTGGTGCGTGGAACGCAGATAAATTTAGGTATAAAGAGTAGCATTCGTTCGATGGACTATATCCATTGAGAATGAGGGGCGTTAACAATGATACTAAAAAGGCTTCCACCTGCTACACCGGGAGTGAATCAGTGTGAAGACTTTCAGACTTACAGTGCGACGAGAAGAGTCTTACACCTACTGTAAGCGTGCAATTACATCCAGAAGCAATCCATGAGAGCGTAGGCCAACTGGTGGCGCCCAACGCACCGAGTGTCGCGCCTCGAAAAGGATTGATTGGCCTCATTCTCTTTCGATTCGGCCTGAGAGACTTACAACTATAGTCGGAGATTCCTGAATGCCGTATTGCCTGCAAGGTATGATTGAAGAGATTGGTTGCGGTGCGCTCGCTGCACGAAATGGAATCGAAGGTGCTCACCTTGAACGTGGGGGCGTCAGAGCGATGCGGATGAAGTAAAGGTGAAAAGATCGCTATGCCGCGAGGAGGGAAGTTTGAGCGGTTGCGGAGAAGTTGGCGTCCGGGGGGAGGAGGAGATGCGTGCGGACGTTGGTCTGACTTCGAGCGAGCGCGAGAGCGAGACAAGCGGCTAACGTGAACTCTGGCGATTGAACACCGGGAGCTCATAGTCCGAGGCGTAGGGCAGGCTTGCCAAGTCGCTAGTATGTATCAGAATGTTTTTCTTGCCAACGGGGGGTGAGCAGAGCGAATTATTGTTGTGAGCGAGCGAAAGGCGAGCGCGAGCGCGGAGTATGGAGGATCGGGGAAGCCTTGCACTAGTTCTGGGTTCAACCATAGATTCTAGAAGATGGAGATGGAACGAGAGATCTGGATAGCACTCACCAACGAGTATCCAACCTCCCGTCTCTCGACATTCGCCATCTCAACGTGCCAATCGAAACTTCCCAAACCCTCGACTTTCCTCGCGCCAACGAGATCAATTTTGCTGGGCAATGTTGAGGCTCCGACTTTGCGAGGATGGATTTCCCATGTCACAGCGCATCCCCCAACTGCTCACTGCCCACCTCTCATCTACGCCGCCCGCTGCGCCGCCCGTTGGGTCTCACACCCCCATGACAACCTCTAGCGCACAGATGTTCATAGGCACAGTGGTGTCCGAAAGTGAAGCGCGTAAAGGTCGGCGCATGGGCGCGCCTCGAGTGGGGCCTGGTCGGGAGCAGAGGATTCGAGGTCGATCCGGGAAGCGGGAGGAAATAGAAAGCGCAGGGGTTTAGATGTAGCGATTGTTGGGTAATCTGACGGGTTTTGAAGCGTTTGTGCAGGTGTTGGTATCGGGAATGTGGTTCGGGATAGAAGAGCGAAGGTACGACAATGTGCTGGTTGTCTCTCGCGTCTCCATCCAAACTCGCGTTTTCTAGAACTCTTTCTTCGAAACACCCATACTGTATTGGTGAGGGCTTTCAACCTGTCCTGCGCCCACAATGTCCTCTTCCAATCAACCCGACCTCCGCCCCGCCTTACCCAGCCGCGCACATCGTCTTCAGATCTATTTGCGCTCCTCAGACATATCGAAGGGCTTGGCTTCGTCACCATCAATATCGCGACCTACCTTACAGCTTAGTCGAAGATTGCATCATCCTGCTTTTAGCAACCTCCCTCGCATTTCCGACCCACTGCTTCCATCGACTCGCCCCGCTTCGACCCGCCTGCAGCTCACTTTCCTCGCCGATCGAGCTCAGACGGCCGCAGAGTCTTGGTGTGCGTCTTGAGTAAAGCTGGAGGGTGGCGCTGGAGTTGCATGGACCGAGCTCTGGGGGTTCGAGAGCAAACCGACGTGACGACCAGGGTAGGGAGTTGAGCCAAGACGACGAGCGCATAGTGTATGATCTTGGTCGCTGACTTGAGATCTTTACAGGAGCTTTGAACCGGGTGTAGGTTGCGAGTGACTCGAAGCGCTGAACCTGGGCCATGCCGCCCGGACGACTCGTCGCCCGCGAAACAAGTCTCAGCTGTTTGTTTTTCAATGACAAAGAACCAAGAATGGTGGATATAGAGGGGGTCGGATCAGAGCTGAAATGGCATGGCCTCGAGAGTTCCTTCGGCGGTCGACGGCTTCAAGACTGAGGATGCGGATCTCAGATGGTTGAGTTTGGTTGAGTTGGTGTCTTGGTCGCAGGGCCTTCGGTAAAGCGGGACATTCTCATAACGTTGTCGATATCGAGCTAAATATCATCACCGTTTTCTTTCAAAGATGTGACAGCGACATGCTTATCACGAGCGCTAGGGACTCGGAAAGCGGACGTTCGAACGTTGGCTACAAGCAGCACGACCTCGCGAGTAATACCTCGCGTGCATCCGAAAGTAATCCACAAACGTGTTAGTCTCTCTCATCCAAGTAAGGGAGTTAAATTGAGAGCGTCACGTTTTGCAGAGGGATCCTCGAAGAGCCAAGTGCTCTTCACAGCGGCGTCGTAGCCAAGTGAGCTGCCAGCACGCCAAGTCCTATCTCGCAAGGATGGGGAAGGCGTGCCTCGCGCGAGTTTTGCACTTGGCGGTTGGAACGTTCTTCAAGTCGGGATTTATGATTGGAGAGACAAGTCGAAAAGACAGAAAGTCGAGGGAACGTTGCCGAGTGGGATCCTGAAGCTTTTTTATCAAGGTCGCGGTTAGCTCGTTCTCTCACTCCACATTCACTAGCTTCAACCTTCGCACCTTCATCTTCTCTCAGAGTAGAGAAGAGCAGAGCATAACAATCATGCCGGCCCTCCATCAATACGATTACATCTTTGCGTTCGGGGTACGTCGCTGCCTTTCCTCTCCCCCCTCGAACGCGAACGACGCACCAGCTGACGCAATAGCTACTTCGCAGACCATCTTCGCTGCCCTCGATGCTTACAACATCGGTGCCAATGACGTCTCAAACTCCTTCGCTACTTCGGTCTCTTCCAAGTCGCTTACGATGAGGCAAGCCGTGCTGGCAGCTAGTATTTGCGAATTTACTGGCGCTGTGCTGGTAGGTGCTAGGGTCGCGGATACCAGTGCGTCTACTTCGCATCTTAAAATTTCCAGAAAGCTGCAAGGTCTGATTTCATTTTTGGGATGCTTGTAGTCAAGAACGGAATCATTGTGAGCCCTCATTCTCAGATCGAGCGTGCGCGGATATTTGAGCTGACGGCGGAACGTTCTGCAGCCACTCACTGTATTCAGGGACAACCCAGGAGTTCAAATCCTAGCTTTCACCTGTGCTCTCGTAGCCTCTTCGATCTGGCTCATGATTTGCACAAAATCTGGCTTCCCCGTATCAACTACCTACTCGATTATTGCCGCCGTCGCTGGTGTTGGAGTTGCTATTGGAGGAAAGGACGCCGTCAATTGGGGATGTAAGTCAGATTGACTGGCAGGCCATACATTTCTGTCCTCAGATGATGATGCTGACGCCTGGGCTGAATTAGGGAACGGAGGAAAGGGTCTCGCCACCATCTTTGCCGGTTTCCTCATCGCCCCAGCCCTCGCTGCCGGATTCGCTTCCATCCTCTTCCTTTCAGTCAAATACGGAGTACTCAACCGCAAGAACCCCGTCAAGTGGGCCCTCGGAACCTCGCCTTTCATCTTCGGTCTCGTCGGAAGTGTCATGACTTTGTCTATCAGTGAGTTTCTTCACCTCGTCGCAATGAACCCGAAGAAACATGACTTACAAGCTCTTGCTCTTACAGTCTACAAGGGAGCTCCCTCGCTCGGTCTCCTAGAGAAGCCAGCCTTTGTCACGAACAGCGCAATCGTCGGAGCCGGCGCTGTCCTTGCTGTGCTTTCTGTCGTTTTCTGGTTGCCATACGTCTACTGCAAGGCTATCAGGAAGGATCACAGTGCGTCAAACTTTTCTTTTGCGCTTATTGATTTGGATACTAAGGGTTCTTTTGGCTCAGCACTTCGATGGTACCACTTCTTCTTCGGCCCGCTCTTGTGGCGTCGTCCTCTACCCGAGGCACCAGCTGATGGCGCCAAGTCTCACATTCCCGACTACCGCCACCGCAAGGACGTAGCAGACGAATGTACGTGCATCAAACTTGCTTCCTGGACGCAGAAGCGCTTACAGCTTTCAAACACCAGCTGCTCCTGAGATCACCACCGAGCGTTCCATCGAAGACCAGTCCTCGTCGTCTGGAAACACTGAGAAAGATATCACCGAGCTGGAACCCACCACCGACAACCCCAGCACACTCGCCAAGGAGGTCGAGGAAGTCGACTTGCACCCTATTGTTGGAGATTGGTTCATGCCCAAGAACCTCTGGATTGCGATTCGGTAGGTCTTTCTCCTAAGCATTCTCTTTGCGTATCCCTTTGCTCATGGCTGCGTTGGCTGTGCTAGCTACAAGCTCCCGAAGCAGGTCTTCGGAGTGTTGACGCACGGAATGAACGTCGATATTCACGCAATGCAAGCTGGAAAGGAAGGGTCGGCCGACGCTATGCGCATGAAGAAGGTTTACGAGAGCGCTAAGCAGTACCCTAAATAACGAAGTGGAGCACTGCTACTCTTTCCTGTGCGTCAAAAAATAATCTTAGCGCGTCGAGATCTCGCTGACGCCCCTTTCTTCGCGTTTCGCAGCCAAGTCATCACTGCGTCAGTTCTCTGACTTTTTCATGAACTGTTCGGGTTTACTGACGTCTTCAAAACTCTCACAGATGTGTCGCTTCATTCGCTCACGGTGCCAACGACGTCAGTAACGCTGTTGGACCTTACGCCGTCATTTACCAAGTCTGGTCGACCGGAAACGCTGGAGCATCGAGAGCTCCTATCCCAGTCTGGTTGCTTGCCGGTTAGCCTCATTCTACCTGTCGCAACTCAGCTCTGATGACTCATATATTCTCAAATCTGGACTGTAGTTGCTGGTGGATTCATTGTCGTCGGTCTCGCAACTTACGGTACGCGCCTCCTTTTACGCCCAGCTCGCGCATTTCTGACTTCTCATACGCTTTTCCAGGTTACAAAATTATGGCGGTCCTCGGAAACAAGATTACTATGGTGACTCCCAGTCGTGGATTCTCGATGGAGCTCGGCGCGGCTATTACGATCATTCTTGCGAGGTGAGCCCTTACGATCATATCTGGATAATGCTGGACCGGCAGCTAACCTCTAGCATCATTAGTCAATACGGAATTCCCGTCTCCTCGACGATGTGAGTAGCAGGACTGAAACTTTCAAGGGAAAGTTGCTAATTGACTCTTTCTTCTTCTTTCTCCAGGTGCATCACTGGTGAGCAGATCAACCAAATTACCCAGGGGAAGAGTTGTTCATTGACTTTTTCTGCCTCTTTCTCCAGGTGCCACTCTCGGCGTGTCACTCTGCAATGGCCAGTTGGGCGCTACCAACTGGCGTACACTTGCATGGATCGTCTTCGGTTGGCTCCTGACTGTCCCAGTGGTGGTGAGTTTCGCCGTTTCCTGTGGCGCGATCACGCGATGAATCTGATGCTTTGGATGAAACAGGGTGTGGCAGCTGGATGCCTCTTCGGTATCGTCTTCAATGCTCCTCACTTCTAGGATGTCTGCGTTTCGGGTCGGTCATATCTATCTTGTAACCTTTTCCTGTAGAGTTTTTAGAAGGACCAGGAATATAGACGAGCATCTTATCACTTTTGTGTGGCCCTTCCATCTGTAAACATGGCTTCGCTGAGCTGTCTTCCAAGTCCCTCATCGTTGAATGAGCCCATCTTCGCTCGCGTCTTTGCAACTTTCCGATTGATAAGGAAGGGGCCGTTGTCGCTGGTTTTGTCATGGTTGCCTTCTTTCTTATCCATTGTGATTTCGCAAACAACTAGATCATCTACGAAAATTTTCATCCGCCGTTTAGGTGCTTCCTCGACCGTCCTTCCTCTCTCCCCACTTCACCTATCCCGTCCGCACCCACTTCGCTCCCAGTTCGGTCGGTTCCATCAGATGCTTCGCAAAAATGATATTGGCTGGGCGTAGTTGAAGGTTGTGGAGAAATTAAAGTCGAATTTCCGGGCGAGGGCATCCGACTCGTGCGTGGAAGCCCTTAAGCTCGAGTTCGGCGAGGAAGGAAAAATGATGTCAATTGACGACTTCGAATGATGCAGCTTTCCCTCCAGGTTAATTCTTATGACTTTGTTTCGTGTAAGGCTTATCCCGGCACACCTACGCGCATCAAGTCTTTCAGGTTTGCTGTCGGAAGACTCCAACCTATACTCAGAATAAGGAACCCGGGGGGAGGATAAGGGCAGATGTATGAGAATGTGAATATATTGGGACCTCTACATGAGGGTATCAGCGAGTTTAAGGTACGAATAAGTCTCGGCTACCATTTCTGGTACAAGTCGTGGGAGTGACCATTGCGATGGCGACGGCTGACGACGCTGCGAAGCTTGGAGAGTGCTGTTCTGGTCATTTCAAAGTGCGCCGCTTCTGTGGCTCCTCACGAATCCCAAGATATCTGGCTCGTCCGCACTCTGGTCCGTGTATGTTTTCGATGCTGTCGATTAGCTGTTTTCTGGCGCCTGTCTGGAGTCTGGACGAAGGTTGCTGTAAGCCTGGACAGATTGAATGTCACGTTGTCACGTAATTTACTACACCTCCTCTTCCAGAAATGTACTCTTCAAGTGATGTAAGACGCATGAAAATGATTAGTACTTGCCGAGCGTTCCCAAGCTCTAAGGCCAGAGGCAATCCTCGAATTGGATGAGCGCCGACGAAAAGTCACCCGGTCGTTGAAAGGTATCGACAGGGACTGTATTTTTTACATCATTGTGCGTCACTTTTTTTACAATTCGGGTAGGTAGGGGCAATCTCATTTTTTTAGGATCGCTTTGCCAACGCCTCCTTCCTCCTCTTCTCTGTCTCCACCTCTTCCTCTTCCGCCTTCTTCTGCAATTGAAAAAGGTGTGAGCATTGAGCCCCAAAAACACCGAAAGGATAAATCGCACTTTTTCCTTCTTTTCTTCCTCCTCGCGAACCTACACAAGGAAACTGGAGTAAACGTCAGGCTCCCCTGATTTTCAGCAATACCAGATATGAGCTAACCTTCTTCATATCCGTGAATTTCACAAAGGCAGTGTCGCTAGCTTCCAATTTGATATCGGCCTTTGAGCTTGCGCGATCGAGGCTGGAGTATTGGAAGCGTTTGAGCAAGGTTGCGTAGGAAGATTAAGAGCTAGGAAAAGTGGAACATACCTGGTACTCAACGCAGTGTTGGCATGAAGAGCCTTCTGGGTCTTAGAAGCGAGGTCTCTGGCTTCGGGTCCGTAGTACGAACTACCGGCGAGGGAAAGCAGGATGGCGGATCCGACAACAGCAGTGAGCCCGAATCGGTACTATCGAAAGCAAGTATCATCAGAATCAGCTGTCCACTAATTCAAATCCCAGGTCGCAACAAAGGGAGCTTACAGTGGAGTACCACTTTGGCGCCCATCCATGGTTCGTCGCCTTCTGGTCAACAAACCACATGGCATTGAAGCCGACCCACTGAGCGATGAGAGCGACTTGGGTTCCGGGAATGAGTAGCGATCCCCAGCCGACCATCACTGGGGCAATTCCAAGGAGGTAGCGGGATTTTCCCTTCTGTCCTCCAAACGCCGCGAACTACGACGTTCAGATTTCTCGTCAGATTGACAAACGGTAAGGGGGTAAGAGGGAGAAAAACAAACCTCGAATCCCCAATGGAGGGCTCCAAGGAAGGATAAAATGATGGCACCGTATTGGATCTGGAGAAGCTCGACGTGGTGAAGGAGTGCGAGGGCGGTTTCGACGTCCATGACCCCGGTTCCTTCTGCTCAATTATAAGATGCGATTAGCTGAATATTCGAACTTACAGACAATCCGATAAACATAGAGATAGTAAAAGGTTCAAATGCTCACCTGCCGCACTCGAAGCAATACCAGCCTGTCTCGCGAGGTAGATAGTCGCGAAGCTCGTTCCCATATACGGCAGTAATCCCGCTCCACCAAAAATCAACGCATCTTTCGGAATAGTCTGTCCAAGCTCTCCTAACTGACCCTATACAAACCCAAAGCATCAGCAAAAACCACCCGGGACCACCAACCTCCCAAGACTCGAGACCTACCAAATCAGCCTTCACATCATCCATCGCATTCTTATCCTCCCCCAGTTCCGAAACCACACTAGTCCTCTCATTAGCGCCCGAAATGACATCTCCAACGTTCTTAGCGACTTTAGCGGCTTCCTCCTTTGCGTTACTACCCAACTCGGAGAAGCTCTTTGAGCCAGGTTGATTGGCTACTTCACTAACGGCGGATCGGAGGAGAGTGGTCGTGAATTGACGGGAGGTGGAAGGGGTGAAGGTGTGCTGAAGGAAGGATGAGCCGCTCGAGAGCTGACGATGGGTAGCGACGTTAGTTTACGAAGGCAGGTGGGGAGGCCGGAGAGTCTTACTCGTGATGGACGCAGGCGGGGAGCAACAGTTCGGAAGAAAGCACTCATTTTTGTTAGAGAGAGGAAGGTGAAAAGGGAAGCAAGACTCGCTCAGCGAAAGAAGAGCGCGCTCAGTTTGCCGGTTCAAGTGACGTCAGGGAATTCGGACGTCGCGACCTCGAGTCCGACTCAAGAAAAAGAAGTATCTCGCGAGGCGCTGGGAAGCGGCCGGTGACTGAGTAAGCCTTTCTTTGAGAGCTAGGAGTCTGTGACATCAGTAGCTAGAAAATTGCAATGGAGATTGTGAGGCAAAGGTGACGGCCGCTGAAAGTCACACCGAGACTTGGGCTTTCTTAAGTTGCCGAAGTTGACGACCCCGACATCTCAGCCCCGGTGGGATGTACTTCGCTGTTCCAAAGGTCCAAATTTCTCACGACTTTCGCTTCAACCGAACGAGCGAGCTTGGCAATGAACTTTGAAATTCGAGCTTTGAACATGCCCACATCGTCTACTTGCCATCGTTCTCCTCAGCCTCCTTCATACTCATCGCAACTAATACCAAAAACAATGATGAGTAATTTGTCCAACGTCGATAATACCAGAAAAGAAAACCACTTACTAGCCCTAGCAATCTCCGCATCCTCATCATCCTCCCCTGCATCTCCCATCTCAACATCATCTCCCTTGGACATAGCCAACGCCATTGCCAAATCCTCATCCTCATCCTCCGCGCCCATTCCAACATCCTCAATCTGTGCTCCACCGAGAATCGCGGCTTGCTGAGCTGCATCCTTCTTTACCGGAAGTGGGGTGGAAGGGACTACAGGTGCGGTTACGGAGGCGGGAGTATCGGCTGGTGCGGATG
>JASZXU010000343.1:0-24531 GCA_035521515.1 Phenoliferia sp. Uapishka_3 | reverse complement strand
GTCCAAGCCCTCCCTCCACCCGCATCGCTCCCCTTGTTCTTCCTCACCCGCCGCTCTCGCCCTCGCCGAACTTCACAAAGTCCGTCCTCTCCGCCACTGGTTCCTCTCCCACCTCGCACACCCATGGCCAAACTCCGTCGACAAGGCTGCCCTCGCCCGCGAAACATCGATGGCGTCAAAATCCGTTGACGACTGGTTCACGAATGCTCGTCGACGATCTGGATGGATGAAGTTCTACAGTGCCCACGCAGAAAGAGACAAGGACCGCGTGGCAAAGATCGTGACGGATTGCGAGCAGCCGGCGTGGGCTGAGGTGCAGGTCGACGAGGCGGCGAGGGCTGATTTCGAGAAAGTGAAGGAGTATTTCGAGGATAAGGATAAGGAGATCCAAGATGATGTAAGGCTTGTCGTCGAGGGACTTTCGAGGATGCCGTCGTCGAGCGTAGGAGCGGGAAACGCACCTTTCTCGCCAAGCAAGAGCTTCCTTGCTTCCGTTCCCGAGTCAAGGGAAGAAGCCGCCGTCAACTACCTTTCACCAGCACCCACTCGCGTTGTCTCTGGCTCGTCGATGGGCTCAAACCAACGAAACGTTTCCTCCTCGTCCATCATTTCCTACGAGGACCCGCATTCCGCCTCTCCTACCCTCCCGCGATCAAATTCACCACATCCTCTTTTCCACTATCCCTCTCCCCCGATCCCGTACGAGGCCCGCTTATCGCCTTCCTTCTCCCTCCCACTCGGCGACATTCCAGTGAACAGCGCCGACCCTTTCCTCACCGACCTCACACAGTCCCTTGCCTCACAAAACTACGTCGACTACAGCCACTTCGACCCCAGTCCTTTCTTCTCGACGATTGGGGAGCAGCCATATGCGATTCCTACCGGAGACCTTTGGGGGCGAGTAGGACTTGGAGCGGGTGTGCCTGGGTATTGAGCAGTGAAGGTGGAAAGCGGAAAGTCGTTGCTGGTGCACCGGGCAGAAGTAGAGAGGTATGACGAGGACTACCGCGTCGAGCGCAGACGAAGGGCGCGAAGGACACTTTCCAAATTTGTAGAACGTTCGAGTTTCTGGTTCATATCGTTTCGGATCTTATGTGAAAGTCAGTTCTTTATCGTATCGTCTTGGTGTGTGTGAGTTGAGCAGCTCAACAATCGATCACTTCAACCTCTGTCGCGACGCAATCAGCGCTCCGAGTCGCGAATTTTGTTGGCCTGGTCGTCTCGGTTGGTGAATGCTTCCCAACAACGCGTGGTACCATTGGACTTTCGGCCACGTCTTTCAATGCTTGCTCCACGGTACTCCAGCCGCTCTTCAGTTCCTCTAGGGCGACAGAGCGACCTGAAGCGTTTTGGCTTCTTCCCTAACAGCGGATACCTTCAGGATACCTTCTCGTCGCAGCGAGGGATTGTGCCTCCAACCCCCTTCTTCTCAGGCTTGCATTCCGACTCGACATGTGACATCGGCTTCCGATCAGGTTAAAAACGAAGCTCTGGCGACGTAACGGAGAGACAGTTCGACGTCGAGAGGAGTTTTCGCAGGGCTCCGGGTGAGCAAATTCTCTCCAATGTATCGCCGAAGGAACGCTAATGTCGCAATTAGAACCCATGCTGTGCTCGGGTACCTGTCGCCTACATCGACAGCGATTACGGAATTCCCCTCCCCTCCCCTGCTCCTCCTCTCGGCAGTGCGGACCGACAACCGGATCTTCTTTCTCCACATCCACATGATCATCCCTGTCGATCCATTGTTTCTGGGGGCTCCAATTCCGTCAGTTGCTCATCTTGGGCTCCTGGGTATTGGCATCGCGAGCTTTCCTTCCTTCTCCTTCTCCACAAGCACGCCAGTCGCACGCCTTTTCTCCCGTATCTTCATCGCCAATGAGCCTTCTCGGTCTTCAGCTCCACGACGAAAACACGAAGGAGGCACTTGAACTGTCAACTTTTCAACCTCAGTGCGGGAATTTGGCCATGTGAGTCCGCTTTTCGATTGTCGCGGCGACGCACCTGCACCTCAGCAAAGCAGTGCAAGAACTGACGCCACATTCATCATAGGTTGAACAACCAAGACGCATTACCATCTTCGCCGTCTCTTATCCCACTCTCTTTTACTTCCCGCCGTTTGCCTCCCGCCTTATCTTTTCGCGGCGCTCAGAGAACTTCTGTCCGCGATGAGTTCAATGGCAGCTCCTCACGGCGACAACGTACACCGTCTCGTGACGAAGACTATTTCAGTTTGCTGAAACCCTTGATAGAGTTACCTCAATGCTCTCACGTGAGTACACCTGTTCACTTTATCCTTCGCCCCAACGGTCTCTCTGCTTATGACGCTCCCGACTCTTTGTTGATCGCAACGGGCACAGACGGCAAAATCAGTACTGGAAGTCGATGAGTGCGTGAGGAGGACCCGAAGTCTCCGTCAGCATGTAAAAGTACAGGAATACTCTTCGGCTCGATTGGATTCGCTCGATCTGGCTATCTACGGCGGGGCACCGGCACTGCTAACCGAAGTCTACACCTCAAGTTTCCATTCGAGACTACGAGAAGCGTCGAGCATTCACTCAATCTGCACGTCCAAATCTGTTTGCAACTTCTGTACTTCTTCGATGGACACACTCTCCCGCTTCGAGCACCCCACCCCGCTTGACGTCCTCCCGCCAGCTTTCGCCACCATATTTCATCCCTATGATCGCAACGCCGACATGAAGTCAGTTTTCGAAGTCCAAATTCAAGAACGATATCGGGGACGAAAGCGAAGAACCACCGAAAAGTCGAAGGCTCGACCTCCAGCTCCCGCTTCACCAACGGAGCCACCTCCCATCAACAAACGGAACGTCTTCCGGGTAGATCTTCCTCAACTCCCACATTCAGTTGGCCACCCTTCCACAACATTGGGAAATTCACGTCGGACGTTTCTTGCAGACTTTGGGACGTGTCAGGTGTGCAGTCACACTTGAGGAAAGTCTGCGTAGCACTATCTAACACGGTCTTTTGCAGCTTCGAACAACAAGGCTCATAAGAACCAAGGGAAGGGCTCATACTCCGACCTCTTTTGAAACGAAACGAAACGGAGAGAGTAGCGTGAAGCGTGGTGGCGCCGACGAGGCTTCGTCGTCTGCCAGGTTTGGAAGTTGGTCAATCGAAGGCCGGGTGAGTTATCCTCGTTCACCTTCGAGCATTGAGGATATATATGAATTACTGACTTCTAACTTTTCGTAGGCAGACTTTGACCCGTCGGCGAAGTTGGCCCCCCCACTGCAGGCTTGAGTCTCGCGATATCTCGTTCCAACAGTTTCGGTCGCTGTCGCTTCGTTAATCTTAGCTGCAACGATCACCACTCGTTTCAACCTGAATTTACCTTCTCGGGTCAGTTGCCGACGGCTGTCCAGACCATCTACGTTTCGCTACCAGTCCCTCAGACCTGCGCAGGCAAAGCCCCATCTGGTAATGATGGTCTCAGCGCTTCATTTTTCTACGTCTGTCACGCATCGAGCTTGCGAGCATCAACTTCCTGGGCAAGTCAGTAACACAAAGCGCTTGCGATGGTAGTTGTTGCCAATGGGTGCCGCGACCAGCTTCGCACCTAAATCGTCAAGTCTCTCGTAACGCTTGCGGTTCAGACAAAATTCGGATTCGGAGGTTGCAAGCTTCTACACATTCTACCAGCACTGGCCAGCAAGAATTGGTCAAAATACAGATGACGGTCTTTCCGAATCCGCCCATGGCGCTTGATGGTGCCGCAAACGGCAGGCGATCACTTTGAACAGCTTTTCCTATCTCGCTCCTCAAGATGAGCATATTCAAATTAACGATATCCTGCTACTGGTGCGTCATTTCAGACCTCGCATGCTCCCTGCTCCTTTGAATAAATAGCGAGTTCCAATTCACGACCAGGCCCTTCTTCACTTCTCTCTCACCGTTTCAGCATATCTCATCACACGTCAATAACAATGACTGAGCTCTGCATCCAACTTTACGACGACTGGACTCAAAAGCCGCTCCAGCCACCGACTTTCAACGTTGAACTCCCAACTTCGTCAACGCTGAGGTGCGTTCGCTGTTGGGCCGGCTGGACAGGTATCTGACTGTCCATTTACCCAGAGTGTCTTCGAGTCGGCAAATTTCTCCCAATCGTGTCCAAGATGTACTTTCCACGCCTCCTCGAGCATGCCCCACCCCTCCTTCGTCTCCTTGCGACTCTGACATGGGCGTCGACCCGGCCACACCGCCACCCGGCTCCCCAACGCTTTTGGGGTCGAGTCAGATGGCACTTTCGTCTACTGTGGTGAGCAGCTTTCTTATATCACTTGAATCACAGACTTTTGCTAACTTCAAAATAACAATCTCAGCTTCTCCACGAAACGCTCGAACCGCAAGCAGACGAGTCAACCCCTTCCTCAGCCTGCCCAGACAAACG
Source organism: Phenoliferia sp. Uapishka_3 (assembly GCA_035521515.1). Taxonomy (NCBI): domain Eukaryota; kingdom Fungi; phylum Basidiomycota; class Microbotryomycetes; order Kriegeriales; family Kriegeriaceae; genus Phenoliferia; species Phenoliferia sp. Uapishka_3. The sequence goes on along the minus strand of JASZXU010000343.1, from coordinate 20,117 downwards.
TGTCATTTTTCTCTCTGGTCTTCCACCCATCAGAGGTCCGGTGCAAAAGAAGGCGACGGAAACTCTTCAGATTCCTCTCGTGTTCAGGCCTCACGCAGCCAAACGTACGTTAGGACTGCAAAGGCGACGGTGGCGTTTCAACGAGCTGATACTTCTCCAAAGCTGTATCAACTCAGATGCTTCGAGAGAAGCGTAGCAATCTATCCCTCCAACCTAGACAAATGAGCTCGATAGGACAGATCAAGGGATCGGCCAAGATCGGCCGTGCGGCGAGTGACTTTGGTGGCCAACGCGCTCTTTGGACGAGCCGGTCGCCCTCGTGCCTAGGAGTCAATAACTTGAACTTGAGTGAGAAGTTTCTCTAAAACTCGCTTGAACCGCGATCGCTAACATGGCTCTTCAGACATGTAGAATATATAAAATGGCAACCTCGATGGCTTCGCATGATACTATTGAAGAGCTTTGAAAGGCCTATCCCCAATAAAACCAATAGACAATCGGATGCTCCTTGTATAGGTTCTGAACACTGTAGCATATGGTGCTGTCAAAACAAAGTATCTCTCAGAGATTCTTCGCGACTTGTAAGTCATCGAGGTAGATTAATTTGCGCTTCAGTCTGAGTCGAAGTTGCGACTTGAACGCCATTTGAGAAAGTGGATACACCAAGATATAGACAAATCCAATATTCCTAAACTGCTTCGCAGGTTGCAAGATGACTACTGGGGGGGCCTCGGAATGGGGTCGTTCCGCAAAACTTCCGCAAGTCGCCTCACCAACCTCCGTAGAATCGTGAAAACTTCTTTCACTTCGTCCGACTCCGTTTGATCCCTAAGAAAATTGAGGCTTCTCTCCCCCGCCAGGATTATCCACTCCGGACTGATATCGGCAGAGTATGTCGACGAGAGAATCGCCATCACGAGTGTTTGCAGCGCGAAAGCATTGCGGATGTCCGGCTCGAGACGCTCGAGGAATGCCGAGATCTTTCGTGTATTGAGGACCTTACAGGCACGAGTGAAAGAGTCTAGCTCGCTACTTGAGTCGGGATGATCTTGGATCCAGCCAAGGATCTCGATAATGCACTTGGCCTCCTCGCGTGGGCTCTTCGAGGTAGGATCGCACGAGTTTTCACACAAATCTATACGATCCTGATGAGTCGCTGAGGGTAGCGAAAAGTGAGCGTCACTCACGGTTTCTTCGCTAATTCCCTCCGGTCGTTGGCCGTACCAAAGTACTATTTCTGTGTCCTATGGTGTTCGCGGGGAGAAGGTGAGAGGTTCGTTTGCCTTGCACATATGTTTGTGGGTAGGCCAGAGCTGTCAGCAGATTTCAAGAGAAATCAGACAAAACAAGGGCGGAAAACGAGGGGAAGAGGGCACACGAGTGACTGGTGACTGGAACCACAGAAGAACATCTGCTTGCACCTCGAGCAGCGCAGAGAGCCAGGTGCTGGGCAAACCGCACACGGGGGAGGGCTCGTGGTCACTGTGTTGGGAGGACTCATGAAGAATTCGAGAGTAGAGCGGCAAGTCTGTGCTCTCGCGCTACAGGCAACCTTCGGCGATTAGTTCTCGTCCGTCTTCCTCCGTCAGGAAGTCCGCGGCTTTAAGCAACCCCTTTTCTACAAGAACCGAGGCCCTCACATTCAGTTTTCGTCTCACGAAGCTCTTCGCTGCTCTTCCACTAGAAGGCAGCAGCCCAAATCAAAATGTCCATGTAAGTGACAAGGTAGGAAAGGCGCTTCTGGCGGTTCCGGAGCAAGTTTGACCGCGAGACAAGCATTATTCAAGCCCTCAGCGCGAATTACATTTCATAAAACTCGTGGAACTCTCGCTCGGCCCCCAGCTCTCTGACTTCCTTCCAAGCGTCCTCAAAGTTTTTCACCAACTTCTTGATCTTCACAACCAAGACCGTAATGCCCTCCACCTCCGCGTTGTCACTGATAATCTTCAAAAGTCTTTCTCCAGCAAGTTTGATGTATTCGATCGGATAATCTTCCGTGAACGTCAAAGTAAGCGTAACCAGCACGAGCATCTGAAGCTCAAACGAATTGCGGACGTCGGGATCGAGAAGTTGCAAAATGGGTCCATATGATCGACCAGACAGTATCCTGCTGACGGTACGGAAGACTTCCATGTGCCCGAGCTTCATGTACCGCTCGATAGTCATATAGGTCTCGAATAGAATCTCGGTAACGCAGTCGGTCCTGAGTCGTGGGGCGCTTGTCGCCATGTCCGCAAGCATCTCGCTCCAAAGCTGTGCAGGGATTATCAGCCACCAGATACAGCGAAGAAGAACAAAACTTACGTGTGGGTCCTTCACGCCCCATCCCCCCTTTTGATTAATCCAAAGTGCAAGCTCATTTTCTGTTAGTGCGCGCGGCGTGAAGAGCAAGGGCTGGTTCGACTTGCACATATACTTGTGAGATGGCCAGAGCTGATGAAGGATATGAGACTTTCAGAGATCGCAGCCTCAAGGTAGAAGGAAAAAGGTGGATCAGATAGGACAAACGAGACTTACGAGGGCTTGGTGGTTGGTGCCGCAAAAGTGCATCTGCCTGCACCTAGAGCACAGCAAAGTGCCAGGTGCCGGACATACCGCGCAACCTGGTGGATCGAGCGAGTGGCCGTTGGTGCTTTCCATCTTTGGACGTGTGATGGTGGCGGGACGAAGAATACCTTAGCTTGCCGTGGAATTCGGTCGTTTGCCCCCATTCCACCCTGGAAGTCCGCGGCCGTATTTCTTGGTGGGTCCAGCAACCGAAGAAGTCTTGCATCTTTCTATCCTAAATCAAATTACGACCCCGATGAAAAGGTGTATATAACAACACCAACCAAAAATACCCAGGATTTCATCAAAATCAAGCGGCGGTCGTTGACGGAAAGATTCGCTACAAAGAAGCAGGGGTTGGTGAGCGACATCTCTGAGTCTAAGGGTAATATAACCTACCAGAACAGGCTCAATCCTGAGACTAGGGATCGGCCCGGTCGCCAGCAAGTTGACGGCGGCGCCAAGGTCGCGATTGAGAACCTGCGCCGAATTCATGACGGCGTTCCATCCTTCCTCTCCACCAATAGTCGACTTGAGTGTCCCTGACCCATATCGGTAAAGGCGGGGGCGAAAATTCGGATTTGGCACATTGGCTGCGAGGGCGTCGAGAATGGTGGCGATGAAATCGAGTATTTCTTGCGAGCTCTTGCGTCCGGTAGTCTCGGATTTTTCCTCTGTCACTATCCAATCAAGTCTCGTTCAGTCATCAACGACTAAACAGGGGAAGCCGAAATTGAAGATCACCAATCGCTCCCGCCGCGCAATCCATCAAGCTCTTCTTTTCCCCCAAACCCTCCACCTTCCCCAGCACGTCTTTCCAAAATTCTGGCAGCCTCCCCACCGCCTGTTTAGCAGCCAACCAACCTCCATCAACCCCAGCCACATCCCCTACCAGATGTTTTCCTGCGACAACTCGCGCATCACCTCTCAAACTCAATAACGCCGACATGTCCTTCGCCAGTTCTTTCGTCGAATAAGAGGGCACAAAGCAGGAGTGGAGAGCCTCACTTGAAGCGCATCGAAGGAGGGAGAGGGCGAGGATAAGGTCGGGTGGTGGGGTGGACCAGGTTAGATCGATCAAGGTCGTGAGGGCGGTAAGCGCGGCGTTGAGGGAGTTGGTTTGGGAAAGGATGGAGTCCAGGTTTCTGGCAATAGTGTTGGCGTAGTGGTCGAATGCATCAGAGCTCTGAAGTGATAAGATGTTTAGCTGGGAAGCTGGGCACATACGACCTTTAGGCAAGTACATTGTAACGTACCTCGCCTTTCGCACCCCATCTCTTCCAAACTGTCAGCATGCCGCACCCGATGAAAGATAAGACAAGAAAGAGCAGGACTCGACAGAGGCAGTGGGCGTCCGAGATTAGAGCGGCCTCCGAGGGTCGTCCGCGGACTCGGCTTTCCGCAGATGTCACCGAACTTCGAAGGGCAACAGCTGTACACGGCCGGTGGGTCCGTCACTCCCAGTAGAATGAAATAACCCTGGGGTTAGACCGGCGTTGATATTTACGTCTGTCGGATTGCGGCAATATGATTCAGCGACAATCTGTGCTCGAACGTATTTCACAGTATCCTCGACTTGATTTCGAGGTCTTGCCGAACATGAAATACTATCTCATATTTCAACGTCCTTGCGTAATTGGGCATTGCCGCCTAAGAACGCGGCGCACGATCTTTGGGGGATCGCTGCCCTATAGTTCATTGGGCATTCGGTGGGACGTCCAGTAGACGTCCGGCCGAATGTCTAGCGCTCACTAATCATGGGGCGTCCGTCAGTCGTTGGCGCCCTCGTTCTATTCACCGTCGGCAAGCTAGCGGCTGGAGGTCCGCGCGCTAGTCCGGGGAGTGTGTTTCCGCTGCCAAATAGGTCCTTCGCTTATGTGTCGTGGCAACACTTCGGGGCCCAACTTCCATTTCAGCTTGATGTGGACGTGATTTGCCCCTCGTCCCAGATACCTACTTCTGTTCGACAGTGTCATCTCACGTCAATTCTTTCCACTTTGTATGTCGTTTCGCCGGCTTGGTTCGCCCGTTGTTCTCCGATGAGGCGCCTTTGGGCGTCCGTGGCGATGCCTACAGGGGGTTCGAGGCAAGGTCACTCGTTGTGAGATCTTTTGTTCGCTCGGGGGGTTTACGGAAGTGTCGTACGTTGGAGTGATGCTGCGACCTGTCCGTCTGCTCGGGGTGTGTGCAAGTTTGCGGTTTCTTCCCACTAGGACATTACTCGTTGTTTCACTAATCCTCATCTCGGCTCATGTCTCTCGTGGATGATACAGGCCTTGTGCCGTATTCTTACGTTGCGTTGGACGTGCAGGAACTTGTGCGGGCTTTGCCCCTCGAGAAGTACTTTGTCTTCGATCAAGCCCCGGACGGCTCTTTTCCCATCTACGAAATCCTCACCAAACTCTATCTGTCCCCTCTCGAAGGCTCACCATTCGCTTTATTGGCCGGCGCGAGTGCCGTGAACTTGCCGTCCTTCGTACCTCCCCCCTGCAACGCCTTTCTCGTCGAATCCTTCAACGGCGCGTCCTACAACCCGGAATCTTGGGCCGGTTTGACTCTGCGACTTCGTTATTTGACGGATGTGTTCAATAGGCAGACGGCGTACGAGTTATTTGCTAGTAGGGCAGAGATTTGGCGCGTGAGTGCTTTGTGGTTGGGCTGTTTGTGGCGTTCATTCCGCTAACCTGGTGCTTTGGCAGGTAATCCGGATGATATCTGTCGAGTACCATAGCGCCTACGTCTCCACGGACTTTCAGCCGTCTGTACACGACTTCGACGATGATCAGATTCTGGATTTGTTGCGTGCGGAGGTGCAGGGGTTTGCGAGGGAACTGGCTGTGTCGCATTTGCAGTCTTTGAAGGCGTACCTGGGTTGGAACCAGGCGGGGCTGAAGAGGGTGGAAGTGGAAATGGTCTGTTGGCTTTCATTTAACGGCCGTCAACGTCCAGAAGCCTGAGATGTGTTTGTTGTTAGGCGGACTTGAAGCGGAAAGTAGGGGCAATGGCTGATGTGAGTGCTTTTCTTTCCCTTTGTATTGCTTCTGAGGACCGTTGACTGGTCTGGATTTCAGTGCATTCGGTTGATCGGCCTCTACGATGAGTCGTATGACCTAGACGTCGCAAAGAACAATCAGTCGTTTGATGTTTTGCGGGTGAGTTTGTTTCGGGTCGTTTCGGCAGCTATGATTGCAAGCTCACCTGTCTGCGTGTCCCGTTTATAGCTTGCAAAGAATGCAGCTCTCCTTCATTCCGGCCCTTTGCTGCCGTGTGTCTGCGACAAATTAGCGGAGACGCCAGGTCTTCGCAAGATCGCGCCCTTGTCTATACGTTTGAAGGACCAGAGGAAATACAAGCGAGGCCGAGGCGATCTATTGTCGTCTGATGATAGTCATCATTCTGGGTCAGTTTGGTCGTGGAGATTGCGTGCAAGGAGGTCGTACTGATACCGTGTGCGCTGGCGCCTGGCAGTTGAGGGGGACTGGCTCGTGAACTCGGCTGCAGCGTGTCGTGGTTATGGGGTTAGATGTTGGGAGGATGCGGACAGTGGAATAGACATGCGATTGACAATTCTTGAGCGCAAGGACTTCAGCTTCTGCGCGGATGTCCTTGAGACGCGCTCGGCCACTTGGCTCGCTGGCGCTGCTGGGAGACAGCTGGAGTTGCTTGGGAAAAGAAATGAAGAGAAAGAGGTATGACGCTCGCAATTGCCGGCACGCGCTTTAAAGTATTTTGTCACTTGAAGTAGGAAGGTGTCTTGTGAGAACGCTGGAGGTGCTGTCAGAATTTTGAACTCGGGCTCAACCTTGGCTGCAAGAATATATTCATGAAATACATTTAGGTAATGATGCCTTATCGAAACTACTTGTCTCGACATTCCTTTGGCTCACATCGGATGCGTCCCGCGGACCTTGGCGGCTTCGCTGGTCAAGCCTGCCCGGTCCTATGTGGTCGGTTCTTTCCTGGCTTTTTCTTGGGGACAACCATAAATATGGTGCCATGATTCGGTTGTCCCCAAGCCCGGTTGACCGGCCTTTTTGCGGTCGAGAGTTTCTTGAAAGCCTGTGAGTCCGGTCTCTGCTCTCTCTTCTGTTCTCATCACTCCAGTCCCTTTCCTTCAGTTTTCTTATCCGATTAGGAATACCTCATTAGCATCTCCAATTACCGCCATGCCTGCTCATCGCTCCACTTCTCCCGACTTCATCATCCTCTCCACCGACCCTGCGACTTCGTCGCCACTCAAGAACTTTCGCTTTGTCGGGGGTCACATGAGTACTGGCGGACCTGCACGTCTCCGTAAGGTTTCACAGGATTTACTTTTTATAGACAAAAGGTTTACCTTCTTTTTGGTTCGCAGGTGCGCAAGCTGCTCAAAAGCTCAAGGCTGCGAAGGTCGCGAAGTCGGCGGTGGCTTCGAAGCCCATGCATGTCGGATATCACTGGCCTGCTAGGGCAATTGTCAGTTTCCCCTTTGATTTTTGCGTTTTTATAGTTGGGCTGACTGTGACGCAACTTGTAGCTGGAGGAACGCAAGCTGGAATTCAAGATCGACTATCGCCCAGCATTTTTGACGCCAGCGGAGTACGACTTCTGGTCAGTCAGGGATCACTTCTTGAGTGAATCTAAACCTGTAAGTACTTCTTATCTTGGATCTCTAGTTCTTTTCTGTCACGATGCTGACGTGATGTTGATTGTAGGTTTTGAGGGGTCGGGTCAGGGTGGTTTTCGCGCCTTCGTGGCAGCGTAAGTCGTACGCGAGCGTGCTCTTGCAAGCTAAATGGGATGCGCGATGGGAGAAACTAGCCTTGTCTAGTGATGAACTGTAGGGGCAAGGATTACAATTTAGATTTCAACCTTTTGGTCCTTTTCTTCCAAGCATCGGATGGTTCAGCTTGAAAGTGGTAATTTTATTCTTCGTGGCGGCTAAAGTCCTACGCAACTGCGCTGTTACTGGGTCGATGAGGCGAAAAGTGCAGCGATCTGAGGCTGTTTAGCCCGGAGCTGTAGTTATTCAAGATAGTTGATCACGGAGTTACATTTACCATTCTGATTCTATAGTTTGTGTCTGTAAAATTTGGAACTACTTTGATCCATCAATCTCTTTCTGTAGTATCGGATTGATTTGATAAGAAGGGAAATGAAAAGGAATCAGGTCAGGCAGCTACGAAACGGAGATCCACGAGACAGAGCCAACCGGTCCAAAGGAACCTGGGGCGGCCGGATCCAAGGGTGCTATTTGATATGGTTTGTTTGCTGGAAGAGAGACGCCAAACCGTTGTGTTCCGCCTGCACCCATCTCTGGAACTGGCCTTACTTCCACGAATCCACATATCCGTCGCTTTCGGTGCGGACTGTGGGGAATGGAGGACCCAGTGGATGCGGTGCATTCTAACACTCCAGCGGCGTCCGTCCGCTGCCTCACGCCTCTTCGGTCTCTCTTGTTTGTCTTGCCTTCTCTTGCTCTGCGTCCTCGTTTTACTGACTTGAGGTTTGGCATGAAGTTCGAAGATGTCGCTGAGGAAGTGGACGATGCTGAGGATGGCCTGGCCGACATGTCGACTTCTTCCAGCCACAGCATGAAGTCGGTTCTTGGCAAACGGGGTGTGAAGGACTTGTCGGGACATTCTGACGCAAAGTGAGTCCCGTTCGCCTTCGTTTGGCCGTTTCATGCGGTGGGATTCTGATGTGATTTCCGCTCCAGGCTTGTTGGCGGCGATGAAGAGGACACGCAAACTTGGTTTCGCGCCTTTGCGCATGGATTCGACATTCTCGCACAGCCAAGACGAGAGGCGGCGACAGAGAGCGCATCCGTATCAGCCAAGGCCGTCATCAAAGTTTCTGGTGACGAGGACCACCCCGACTTCTTTCGTTTGAGTGCCAGGTTCAAACAGGGTGCGTCTGCACCGCGTGCACCCTTCTCGGTCATACAGCCTCAGCTCGACGCTCCAGCTGTGGAGGAGCCCGACGTTCATGCGTCGTCTGGTGAGTCATAATTGTGATTGATTTCGTCTGAGTAGCGGCTGATTTTGTGCTCGAGGCCAAGGTATACACGTCGAAGATCGGAAGCCTCTCTTGTCTCGGCCGGTGGTTGATGGGCGAGAGGCTCACTCAGACGTCGAGGACCTCAAACCACATCTACCCAGTGGATTCGATGAGCACTCAGTCGTGCACGACGTCAAGCCGGTTTTAGTGGGAGCAGACGTCAAGCCGGGGCTTCAGGGTTCACGTTGGGACGACGAAGACCGCAGGCCGCTCCCGGCTGATCGGTGTGAGTTGGAACATGGTGAGCCAGTCGCTCGTACGCTTGTTTATCTTTTCTTTGAAGGCCTGGTATTGATTCGATTTCGGGTTCGTCCAGAAACAGCCAAGTTAGAATTGTCGCCTCCTGTTCGGACGCCGCAAGAGGAACGTCAGCCGTTTTTCGACGAGCAAGAAGACAGCCCTTGGCCCGAGGAGAACAGTCAGTGGCCTGATGGGGTCGAGCCGAGGTACGAGGTAACGCATTTCCTCGAGGAAGAAGAAGAGCCCGAGCCGGTGGAGAGAGGTCTGGGTTATGATCCGCTATTTGGTGATTATGTTGGTCGGCGACGTGACGAGGAAGCAGAGGCTATGGCCACAGTATGTAAGGCAGTTAGGTTGGCGGTTTGGCTTGGTTGAGATTGACTCACTTAACTGACCTGTTTCGTGCTTGACGTTAATGCAGCGAAACTGGCGGCTGACTCCCAAAACTTCGCCGACACCGACCTTCGACGTGCTGTTCAATTGCCCCGCGACGAAGAGGAAGCGGATCGATATCTCGCGTCACAAGAGCAAGAGGTCAATCGACAAGTGGTCCAATTTTACGAGTCCGATGCGGGGAGTTCGACTCCTCGAGTCCCTCGAGCCGAGCAGTTCGCGGTGGAGTCGGCTCAGTCGAGGGCGAGGCAACGCCAGTGGTTGGAGGACCGGCAAGAGGAGGCGGCTCTCAAGGTGGAGGAACGGCGTGTCGCGGTTGGCAAGCAGCAGTATTTGGTCCATCTGGGGGTGTCCGCTCCTCGCCGCTCCTCGCCTTCGTTGGTTGGCGCAGAGGAACGACGCCTTCAGTGTCGCGGAGTGGAACGCTATTATGGACACTTCAGCTTACTGGTAGTTTGTTTGTCGGCTGCTAGTAGAGGGGTGGTAGCGAAGCTGGAATGTTGATTTTCGGCTGTCATGGTGGTGACCTGCGATTGATTCAGCTACTTCGGCTTCGTAAAGGCGAGTCGGCGAATGCAATGTTATGATCGGGGATTGAGCCTGGCGTCAATAATGTATCCGCAATGTTGGTAGAAAATTGTTGTCGCAGTGAGTTCGAGCATCAAAAGCCGTCTCTTCATGGGGCCGCCGGCTCTGGTTTTCTCTTCGTCGACCACTCACTCGTCGGTTCTCAAATGCGCGTGCTAGCGTTCAACTTCTCTTTATTATCCTTTAGTTTCTTCTCTTTTCTTGGCTGCTTGGCGATCATGCTCGCTCCCATCGCCGACCGCGTCGCTCGGCTGCCTTCAACAGTCGACATGGAGGTGTTCCTCCGGCATGCCAACGGTACGCTTGTGTCGAGACATAAATGCTGGATGGCCGCTGATGCAGACTATTGTCGTGCTAGAATGGGACATTGACAAGGCTCTCCCTCTTCGCTTGAAGTGTGTCACTTGCCCTCGTCTCAATATGACTACTTCCGCCGCCGAACGCCATCTCACCTTGCCTCGCCACATCATGTCGCTACTCCCTCCGACGGAGCTGGAGGACGACTCTTTCGATCTACGTACCAATGCCCCTGCAGCTGCCTTCCCGGCACAGGGAGGCGACGACGGGCCGGCGGCGCAAAGAATGCAATGCGAAGACGCAGGAGACGCCATGGTTCAAGACGAGAACATTTTACCTAGTTCCGCTCTACCGCCTCGTCAGAGCGCTCCGCCAGGCTTTTCAATTGGTTCTGTCGAGTATACTGCAGGGGAGCTGTTGACTCAGCATATGGACAAAATGGGGGCGTCATTTGAGCGGATGTTCCTCGGATTCGGTGGCGACATAAGTGATGGAGAAGTAGAAGCGGAGGATTCAGAAGATGTGGGAGAGGACGAGCTCGGGTTGGATCAGGAGCGTCGTCGTGCAGAGGCGGAACGTAAGGCACTGGATTGACTGGTCGGCGTCCGTGTGCTGACCTGTGTTTGAATCTTACAGTCGAGGCCACATATCAAGGAACTTCGGCAGTAAAGCCTGGGGAGCGTTCAACACCGGAATTTTATCCTTTCAAAGATGAGAAAGTGAGTAACGTACTGCTCGACGTGAGCAGTGCGCACGCTGATCTTGAGATTTTAGGATCTTTGGGCCTTTATCTTAACTTGTTCTCCGAGGTATCGGATCTCCAGAAACCTTCGAGAGAATATTTGGATGGCAATGGAAGGTTGCGGCGTCACCGGAATGCCTTCGAGGGAACTCATGGAAGAGAAGCTCGCTTTCTTAAGACGTCACGTTGGGGCCCTGCCGGTGGAGTCCACTGGTCATCTCGGTAACAAGGTCTTTGTTAATGATATGAGGAAAATTGTAGAACAAGTAAGTGGTTTTTCGTCTTGTATTTTGGGACCTCGTGGCTTACTGCTTCTGAGAACGCTGCAGGAATTGTGCAATCCTTTGGTGCGCGAGCATCTTAGGATGGTGCCAGAGGACACGGGGAAAGCTCTCCCCGAAGTCTGGGCGGCGGAGAAGTGGGCAAAAGAGTTACCCGCCGAACTTTTGACTCAGGCAGTCGTCGTGCGCGAGCAACTCTTTTACGTCAACGAGGTGACTCCGTACAACGACGGGCAGAACGGCGATCAACTTTTCTTCCCAGTCAAGTGGATTACGAAAGGCAACTCGGACGGAGTTCAGGTCGTCCATTCGCGCGGTTACTTGGTAGAGATGCATCCTTCGACAGGCCAGCTCTGCATCGATTATCGGCGTGAACTCTTCGTGAGTAGCGCTCACTTCACTGGAACGGGGCAACAATTCCGTAAACATCGCTTGAAGACTACTGATGCTCAAGATGACATCATTGACTGTACGTCGGGACACCAAGTTGAACGTTATTGGGCATCTGGTTTCGTGTGCTGACAACGTTTGATACGCAGGCTTCCGATCCGCCGACGGTACCGGAGAGATCCTTGCGGACCTAGGATTCGATCTGTTGCCGGCTTATCAGCATCATCGGAAACCGTCCAGGCGGCGAGATTCTAAGGGAAGAAGAGTGGTGGTGCCTTTGATACTTTACGGGGACGACAGCTCGGGGAATCGCAGCAAGAAATGGAATAAGCACGTCAGCTTTTATACCTGCCTCGCAGGTATGTCTCTCTGTCAAAACTCAAAGGGCTCGTGGGGCTGATCTTATTACTGGATCGATCCCAGGACTGCCCGCGAAGATGCTGGCTCAAGAATATAATATTCATTTCTTGTCGACGAGTAACGTTGCCTCGCCTTTGGAGCAGATAGAGGGCATCGTAACTCAGATAAAGTCATTTGGTCATAGCTTTGTCTATAATGGCCCTCTGCTGATGATCTCGTTGTCTTCGCAGTTCAACCCAGACGTCACCCATCGCCGTCGTTGACATCGACCCCTCGAACCCCTCCGGAACTCTCGACGTCGAGATCATGGCTCTACTCTTTGAAGGCGATAATCCAATGCATGCCGAGCTTTCTTGTCAAAAAGGGATGGGCGGGTTGAAGTTCTGTCGATGTTGTCATGTCGGCGCGAGCAAGAAAGCGGATGAGCGCCTCGCGTCGCATATCGAAGGGTTTATGAAGGTGCGTAACTGAGCATCTAATGTGTCTTTGTTGATGAGGCTGATCAAATACTCCAGACTGGCCCCCCGCGTGACCTCCAGGAGACGAAGGAGACGCTGGAAGCGTTTCGTCGCGATGTAGCGAACGGCGCATCCAAGAGCCGAGTTCAAGATGCTGAGAAGCGGACCGGCACATCCGATTTATTCACCTCACACTACCTATCGAAGCTATGGGAGCTCAAGGAGCAGCTGACCGCCAAAGGAGTGCCTGCCGAACACATCGCCGCTCGGTTGGTAGCCGCAGAGTCCTCACCGGAATTTCAATCTAATGGATTTCGGATGAATCCGCTACTCGATTTGAAAGGTACGAATCGCGAGGCCAGAGATGTGGTGGGAGCCCAACTTACTCCACTCTATGCAGGGTACGACTTCCATCGAGACACACCGGTCGAAATCTTACATACGATACTTCTTGGATTTGTCAAATATTTATGGCGTGACCTCGTGAATCGAAGTACCGAGGAACAGAAGCAGCTGCTCCGGATCCGGCTGAGGGCTTTCGACACGACGGGATGTGACTTCTCCACCCTCGACGGAGACATGTTGGTGCGCTTTGCCAACAGTCTTGTCGGCAAAGATTTCCGAGCCGTCCTCCAGAGTATCTTGTTCACCGTGACTGGTTCAATTCCACAAGTAAGCGCGATTCTAGCGCGTTGCGGCACCATACTTTCGCTAATCTGGCGTCATCTCTCTTGCACAGGCGGAGCTTGATCTCTGGAGATCACTCGCCGTGCTCGGCCAGCTTGTTTGGCGCAAGGAGATCGAGGACATTGAGGCCTACTTGGTGAGCTTTGAACAGTTGCACGGCTTTTCTAACACCTGACGTTGACAACACCTCGTTCAGCTCGAACTTCAGATTGCGATTGACAACTTTATGGATTGCACCGCGATGCTGACACCGCAATGGTTCAACAAGAAGAAGTGGCACATTCTCCTTCACCTACCCGAACATATCCGCCGATTCGGCCCTGCGACTCACTTCGCCACAGAAAAATTCGAAAGCTACAACGGGGTCATGCGCGAGCAATCAGTCCATTCCAACCGACAAGCTCCAGGTCGGGACATCGCCGTCACCTTCGGAAAATACAATATGATGCGACACATCTTGTCTGGCGGTTGGTGGACGTCGTCGGAAAATCTTCAGGTCAGAGCGGGCCCGAGAGTCCGAGAGCTTTTTGAGAAACACGAGCGAGTGCGCAAACTTTACGGGTTGAACTCCAAGCCGCTGCGTCCTACTGGTGAGAGTCCTCCTCGTAACCTGTTTGATCGGCATTTGGGTTGCGCTGATATCTGACCCAACAATAGGGAGCGCGACATTTGCCAAGCTCGCCACAGTGGTCAAGCTCAACGAAGAGCACGAGTTCACAAAGAACCTCGATCCGCCTGACGCAATCGTCGCCAAGCACCGTCTTAAATCCTATCAAGGCCTCGAGGTCAAAGGACTCACGATCGAATCTGGTGAGGTGGTCAAGATTCGAGATTACGTCTTCGTGCGTACCGCCGGCACCGTGAGTAACAGTCCGAGTCCGTTAAGAAATATGACTACTCACCCGCCACTGTTTCTTTATAGTCTCGCCCCCAGATTGCTCAGATAGAGTCCATGCAAGCCCTTCGATTACAATGGACGCCGGCGCTACTCAAATCATCCGAGGCGCGACAGGCAGCCCCAGTGGCCATCTTCATTCGCCCCTTACAGTTCTCTGGACATAGCTGCCCGGCCACGAGTCTCTATCGATTCACAAAGTCTAACATCCGCTACATGTTCTTTACCAACGGCAACGAATCTCAAGTGCGTTCCCGATGAGAACATACAATCTCGGACGTCCCTGATTACTTGGTGTACCTCAGATTATCGGACGTGCAAACGTTCAACACGATTGCCTTCACGCTGGGTGTCGAGGAGACGCCACCGAATTTATTCGCCAAGAACGCCAAGTCACAACTCGCACTCGCGCCATACTTCGCCACCGCCACGGCACCACAGAAACCCCCAATTCCTTCGACGTCAACGACTACTTTCTCCTCAACACCACCTGTACACACAACCACCTGTTCCTTGACCCCTGGATCCAGCAGCTCCCTCCTCTAACCCACCGCCGACAAGAAATTATCCTCGAGGCGGTCGAACAACGTGAATCCTCCAGGATTGCAGGAGTTGCTTCCACTCACGCCAAATCCTTACCTCAATTCGGAGACGATGGTTTCAATCCGCTGCGCCTGATCTACCGCGAGCCCACCTTTGTCGCGACGTCGCTGAAAAACAAAACAATGGAGGCGATTTTACTCAAATACATGCCGAATGGCAAGTTCCGGTCGGGATGCAATAAAGTACGCTTCCAGAATCCATTCATAAACTTGCCAGCTAACCCAGCTTCTTAGACGGAACTCGCCCGACTGTGGGCGTTGTACGTGACCGACAAGACAATAGACACTGAAGATACTGAAGCCGCAGATAATCGAAAAGAGCTAGAAAGTGACGCGGAATAAAGCTGTATTACGAACAAATTGATTACGCAAGAGAAGTGATGGGAGCTCAGAAAACCGTCGAGAGTAGATTTCACATCTCATATCGGTCCCTTGCTCCAGTCCCGCCCACGTTACCCTGAACCTTCCTGACTATTCCAAAACTTCGACATCCGAATCCTCATTGCCAACCTCCCCCTCTGAATCCGGTACCCACTCCTCGACCAAGTCTCCGCATTTCGCCTCCCCGGTGCGTCCTTCGTCGACTGACGTCGGAGTTGCTGTCGCTGACGTCTCCTCCCGGGTGTACCAATAATCCCCTCTCAACTCCTGCTTGGGTTCCGTTGGCTTCCAGCGGCCTGAGCCAAGCGCGTCGAGCCTCTCGGTGCGCCGGCCCTCCCATCTTTTGTGATGCGCTTCCAGGCGACGGCACAAAGTAAAGTAGGCCCTCTCGTTACAACCTTGGTGCACCCATTGGGTGATCCAATCCAAATACTCGACGAAGTGCTGATGATTGTCCTCGCCGCATAAGCCGTCCGAATAGGCTGCTGCCGATCCCGCGAAGCCCAGAAGCGAACGATAATGAGCCACCTCCGGCTCTACAAAAAGGAGTAGTTTCTGAGCCGCAGGACCTAGATCTTTGTCGGAAGAGTATCCCAGAGGTGGAGCTGGATCCACGCCAGACGCAGAGATGAGGTTGGTCGGACGACTGCGTGACTTGTGCAAACTGTTGATGACCAATAGTTCATTCGAGCTCGCCACGCCATACTGTCAAAACTTGACTACTTACCTCTGCGGGAGCTTTGGCACCTTAAACTCTTCCTTCACCCCGTCCGGCATTATCCTCTTCAAGATCGACTGCCAAAAAGATTCATAGAACCCCACCTCCTCGGCGGCGCTGCTCTCCCCTCTCTCGCCTCCTTGCCGACCTAACCGACGCCAACGTGCATCGACCATGCCTGCCTCACACGGAGGACGCAAAACAGCCGACTGTGTCGAAATTCAACTGCTGTTCCGAACACCCACCTCTTCGTCTCATTCACGTTCTTTCGCCCTCTCCCACAACCCACACCTACCTTTCCAAGCCGCAACTCCATGAGCGATCACGCCGGCTCAGATCAAGATGAGGGACCTGAAGGCAACATGAGTCCCCCGTCTTCGACTGGAACAAGCTCGGGCAAAGAAGCTTCCGGTCTTCGAGGACCCACAAGCAGCGGCTCCGGTCCTCGTTGGCCCGCCGCCCGCCAAACCAACGTGAGCGCCCAATTTGAATACATCGACCTCACGCGATTACAATTACTTACTCTTACGCGAAAATCACCCTCTCGACTATCAGGGCAACAGTCGAACTCCCGGCACTCCCATCACGAACCAGGTGAGCACCCACCACGTTCATCTATAACGTTGAACTGCATAAGCTGACCCACAACCCTTCCTCTCGGTCACAACTTAGAAAAACCGCGCTCCCAGTTCAACACCAGGCACCACTCCAGGCACCACCACCCCCACCCCGTCCACGCACAGCAACAAACGTCTCTCAGACTTCGGTATCGAGAGGGGCGGAGGCAGCTCGTACGGCTTCGGGCTGCCATGGGAAGAAGATCACGACCTCCTCATGACAGACATTAACGTTCTCACGGCGGCCGAAGACAAGAAGATGTGGGCTGACGCCCTAGTCAAGTCGCTACAAGTACGTTTTGACCCACTCGCGCTCCCTCCCCCCGTCCCTCGTCGGGAACAACACTGACACGATCATCAACATACACAGTGGACTACAGCACAGCGTGATCTACGCGTCTTCTTCTTTATGATCCAAATTCTCCACCTTTTGAAGAAGCACGTCAACCATCAGATCGCGGCGTGGACGCCCGAGCCGGATATGAGAGTGATATTACTTTCTTTACGACCGCATACGCTACAAACGCTGAGCTTTCTCGATGACTCCCAGGCAAACATCCATATGCTCTGTCACAAGGCCATCATTAACCCCAACGCCTCTTCGTACCGTTCCCATATCCACGACGACGTACTGGTGCGCTCCCGTTCAGACTGAAACCCAACGGCCCAAAGGCTTCACTAACCTGCCACATCAGCGCACAGCACGGCAAGACTTGTACAAATACTCGATGAAAGGATCGTGCACTTACTATAATGACGCCAACGCCGCCCACAACGCCACCGTCAAAGCCTTGATGAGCCACGTTCTGGGCTCCGCACGCAACCGCATCAAGGGCATCGTAAGTAACCCCCGCCGTTCCGATCACAACTTTGGGCGCTCAGCTGACATGACTCTGCAGCTAATGGGCAAGAAGACTTCAATCAAGACCAAATGCGTCCAAATCTTCTCGGCGCTCAAAGACAAAGGTACCCCCACTGAGCGCCACCTTCTCCGATTCTCTTTGCTCGTCCGCCTCTCGTTCCTTATCCAACGTGATATGATCCGCTGACAATCCAACGACATTCAACTAGGCCAAACTCCTCTTTGACGCGACCAACGAGTTAAAGACTGAGGCCGCCTTGAAAGCGAAGAAGGACAAAGCCAGCGAGCAGCAGTCCACCGACAAACACGCTTCCAAGAGGGCGCGCCCCAACAATCCTGCCTCGACACCTGCGACTACACACGGCGATGACCTCCCAGGCAGCGACAACGAAGACTTCGACGGCGCCTCGACCAAAGAAGCTTGGTGTAAGGTCGACATCGCTCTACTCAATATTCGCACCGGCCTCAAGAGTACCGAGGTCATCGCTAAGCTTACGTGAGTCTCTCTCATTTCACCCTCCTTTCAACTATCTACTCAGCGCTGACGCTTCTCCAGCGAGCTATCTCTTCAAGCGTACGCCTGGCACGAACAGATGAACGTCGGCACCGTCATGGACCTTCAGTACGCCGCCAGCCTCCCGGACACCGCTCGCATTACCCCTCATGCCTCAGAGGACACCGGCATATCAGAGTACGCCATTTAAGATCGTTAGTCCGCTTTTCTATCGGCTTTTCTCGACCTGCCCAGATTCACGCCCATGCATGTGCAGGACCTCGCTACATATTGGGCGCCCGAACGGAGCAGAGCAGGAATCGGATGAGGGCTGTAGTAGATTTGATAGCATTGTCGGTTCTGCAACCATTGTTTTCGCCACCTCTCAACCGTTTCCCAAATGACGTGAACCCAAGATCTCACCGAGAACCAAGGCAATCTTTCTGTGAACGTTGGTCTGGAGACCCTCCAGACATCAATCCTTCATTCACCTCATAATTTGATAGAGGATATTGCAACTCACGAGTGGATGTTGCTGCCACAGTTCAGTGAACATCAACAGCAATGCCAACCCGCTCGCGCCACTGACTACATGTTGGCACCCATACAAAACTGTGGGAAGAAATTATATTGACCTCAAAACAACCAGACCCAGAACGTCTGAGGGCATGCCGAGGTGAGCTGAAGGGACAACGAGCCAAACGTCTTAGGCAAGCCACGGGAGCCTCGCGACTGAGGTAGTCCGGAACCTTAGGCGCTGTTCCATAGTTCGCTCCAGTAGCATGAATACCAAGGACTACTTTTAACCCAGCTCAAAACACCACATACCTTAACTCGGAAACCAGTGAGAGCTAATCGATCCCGTCAGCCCAACCACAGCCCGCGCACCCTGCCGACGTTTTCTCAAACGTCCAGTAGACGTCCACGAAAACGACCGGCTGACCTCCGGCGCCTCGCCCACAGGCAAATCCGCCGAACGTCATAGGGATGGATTCAACATCGTCCGATAGATCTCAGCTATTAGCTCAAGACAAGAAGCCCCACGATTGCTTTCGCAGAGATAACCCAAGGTCCGCCAGACGATGGCAACTTAGACCACGCGAACGCCGGGGGCACGCACCAGGCAAAGGCACGCGAGCCTCACAGGCAGATTGCTCGAAATACTCGATAGATGGACATAGATGTATTAATGGAAGACGCAACTTGACGTCAACAGGCCGTATTCTCAAAAAACGTCCATTTGATGATCCGAACCCGCTACTCGGGCGAACGCTTAGCAGGATTTCTAATCGACACGGGCGCGAAAGTGTTCAAAAGTAACAATGTCGACGTTGTGTGGACGTAACGACCCGCCGGCCGTGTATGGATGGAAAAGTGGGGGCGGCCGTCATCATAGAGCAAGTCGACGCGAGTGGAATGGCTGGCAGGCGAGCAGTGTGAAAGTAGAGGAAGGAGTCCTTCCTCGATTGCAATGTTGCCTCTCCATGCTCAGGCGACTACAAGGAGCAGCTAATTGAGCAAGGTTGACGACGACAAGCGGTTGGTCGGGAAAGGTGGATGATGGGCGTCGCAGAAAAGCCGTTGCTGTCAGGTGCGAAGGCTGACTCAAGTTGAGTCGTTCGCGGGCCCAAGCTCACGCATCTAGTTGGCAAGACGACAACCGATTCTCAACGGCGATGTAGCCAAGTGGTTACGGCGATAGCCTAGAAAGCTATTGGGCTTTGCCCGCGTAGGTTCGAATCCTGCCATCGTCGCGTGAGTTTTGCCGTGATTCTCTCTCTGATGGATACGGTTAGATTTTTGGAAGGAAGAGCTTTGAGATCCCCGGATCCCTTTTTTTATGTTGCCTCGGACGGTGTACATTCTTTCCTTCCTCTGACCATCTCCTCAGTGCCTAAAGGCGGCATCATCAGGGTGCAGTGGACGGCGTTGAAGTGGCGGACGTCAAGGTGTTGTGTCACGCCTTTGAGAAATTTGATCTCGCTGCCAGATCTTCTCACTGCCAGACCCAAGCCGGACCTCTGTCGTATTTTTGACTTTAAAAATCAAAGGTCTATCGTCTCAAGGCGCATGATTCGAAGGGACGCTTGCGCTTTGACCTCGCCTGTCCGCGACTTCGCCTTCGCGTCCCAGTCGCCGTCGACTTCAAATCCTCATCCTCGCAGTCCGTGCTCGCTATATTTGACTCGGTATAGCTCTCTCTCTCTCTTCTTCACATCACAGCAGGCCTTGTTCACTGCCTCCCTTCCCGTTCCCGCTTTCTCTCTCACCCGACTACGCATCTCATCTCGTACGCATACTCTCTCCCTCCCCACTTCGCTCACTCGCTGACCTCCATCATCCAGACAGACAAAAAGAAATGGCACCAACAACAATCTCCACTTCCCCTATCTCCCCCTCTGAACTCCAACCCTCCCACATCGAAGTGACCATCCACTCCATCTCCACTTCCTCCTACACTCCCACCCCACCTTCTCCCGCTTCCCTCCCTACCGATCTTCCACCTTCCTACTCCTGTCTCTTATAC
>JASZXU010000342.1:0-24506 GCA_035521515.1 Phenoliferia sp. Uapishka_3 | reverse complement strand
CCTCAGACCCTCCTCACTGCCCCTTTTCAGTCTGTTCATACTCTGTGCAGTCTCATACAACCCCGCATCCCCGCTCGCTTTCGGCCAGTCAAAAACTGACAACTCGTGAGGCTTTGCTGTTTGAAGTGATGAGAACGGTCCGCCAGAGTACAGGACGTCATTGAGGAAGCCAGCGGGGGATGGAAGTAGGTCGGCTGCGAACCGACCACTATCTGGAACGGCGGAGCCCTGTTGCACTTCGAACGTCAGGCCACCAATTTCCCCGATTCAGCGGGGGGGTGAACTTACGTGGTCTTCCTCATTCGCATCGTCCAAACCTTCCGGTTCATCGGTATAGAGCATCTCTGATTTTTTTCTTTCCCCACTTTGGCCACTGCCACTTCCTCTCCCCTCTTCACCAGGGATGCTAACGCTCAGCCTCGGTTTCGGACCTCCATCTCCATTCCTACTCGCCCTGCTTGCGCTTCTCTCCCCTCCCGTAGCAGACATCGGGATTGAATCAAGACTTGAGTCAGTTCCTCTGCGATTCGGAGGAGGGTGTGAAGTAGTATTGTTATAGGGAAGAAGTGGGGGCGGTTGAGGAGGTTGGAGAGCGCTTGGGACTGGACCTCCCGGGTGGAAGAAGCGATGTGGAGGATAAGGTTGTTGAGATTGTTGGAGAGCGGCCTGTAATTGCTGGGCTGCAAAGTCGGGATTGGGAGGCATGCCGGGAAAGTGCGGCGGCGGCGGGTAGGTCCCATTCTGATTCGGATTCAAATTTGACTGCTGAGCTTGTTGGTGTTGCTGCTGTTGCATAATTTGCAGCGCAAAATGTTGTTGCTGCATTGGGAACCAATTCTGTCCGGGTGCGGTAGATGGGGCGGACAAAGTCGGAGGTTGTTGCGAGCCTGGAGGAACACCGTAAGGCCATGAAGGAGGAGGCATGCCCATCCCTAGTGTAGACGGAAATCCAGTCGGCATTTGGGAAAGGTAGGGATTGAAGGGCGGCGTAGCATGGGGAGCGTAGGGATTTGCGAAGTTGGGCGGGAGCTGATGTAGTGGCGGCAGTTGATTGATAATTGGTTGACGGTCATCGGGAAGGCCATAAAGTTGTCGGGGGGACTTCAAGGAGGAGTGGACAAATGGTCAGCAACCAAAAACTGACCAGTGCGTGCGAAGCGCCAGTCCAAGACTCACCGACTCATTCTTAATACCGTTCGAACCATCTTTGTTTCCAATCTGTCCATCCCTCATAGAACTAGCAACGCTCGAACTTCTCTCACTCTTTGCGCCACTCGGCCCGGCACTTGCGCTCGCTCTCCGCCTTCCCGCCGTCGCGACCCCCGGTTTTCTCTTCTTCCCCTTTTCCAACGCGGCCACATCAACACTCTTACTCGTAGACGCCACCAAGTTCATCATTTCATCTATCTCTTCCTCGTCCGCTTCCTCGTCCTGATCGTCGTCGTCGTCCCCATCCGACAGTGTTGTCATCTTGCCACCGAGACCTCGCTTGGCTAGGTCTGGAATATCCTTGTTAGCGTAGTCTGAAGGACCACGTTTCTCGTGCGCCGGTCCGTTGTACTATGAAGAAGGAGAAGTAATTAGAGGGAGTTGTACGACTGAGCCGACGTTAAGCCGACGGGACAACGAACGTGGGAGTAGCGTAGAAGGATCGGGTCCATGTCGCTGCTTGAGAACCTGTTTCGAGAGCACATTAGTATACTTTTAAATTCTCTTGTGCCCCTCCTGACCGACCCGTCCAAACGGCTCCTCCGGTGAACCGCTTCCCCCCACCTTCACACGCCACACTCCTAGGCAGCTGAACCAAAGCAGACATCGGGACCTACTCAAACAATTTTCCCGCGCTACTGAAGACAACAACAGCGACCTCAGCTGAGCACAGAATGCCCAACTCGTATGCTTTCTTGAACAGCCCATTCTTGCGCTTGAGAAAAGTGACGCTGCGATTGCGGTCGTCAGAAATGGGGGCGATGGAGATCTTGCGGCGCCCCATATTAGGCTGTTTGGAAATGGGAGTGGGAAATGGGGAAGGTCGAAGACGGTCGGAGGGACCTGCATGTTCGGAGGGGAGAAGTCAGCCGATCAAGCATGCAAGTGGGCCGCGAGTTGTGCAAGGTGAGAGTTTCGAGGGCTACATGACAAGTGGCCTCCGTAAACTTTTCCAATAACTGCAGTCGGAGACAAGGGAGCCAGCCACTAGCATGTGCCGCGGTACCCTATCACTACTCCACCCCCGGCTCAGCGGGTCCTATCAACTTGGACCCGGCGAGGCGTCCGCCGCCATCCCGTCGTTTATCTGGCCCCATAAAGCCCGCTTCGCCATCCAAGTGCATCGCATCTGCCCAGACACCGACAAAGAACTCACCTCGATCTAGAATCCCGTCCTGGGTGGAGAATTACTCGCTGAGTGAAGCAAAGTTGTGTTCGACTCCAGGTGGTACTAGTAGCGCGTCGAAGGCAATGTATGTAGTCACCCGATGCTTCGGGGTTGGAGGGTCTCGGGGTTCGACAGGGCAAATCAGACGACGGGGGACTGCGACAGGGATGGATGGATGAGAAGAGGGCCGAGTCGAGTCGGGGCGGAGTGGCGAGGGTTGTTCGAATAGAAGCTTTGAAGGAGGAGGGATACTGTAGGTTAAGGCAGCTGGAGTGGTAGGTTGTGGCCTGAGGAAGAATCAAATCTTCGGCTTCTCCACGGTACTACCGTTCGTCGGCCGGACTACCCGCACACTCGAGGCAAGTCGTTATGTCTCTTCGTAAGCTGGCTTGTTCCGATACTTGAGAAGTTTTAATACAGGATACTTGTTGACAAGGGACAGCTGAAACCAGAGGCCCGGGAGGTGCAGTGGCGATTATTGTTGGCAGAGAGATGAAAGGCAGCAGAACAGCGTCATAGTCAGCTCACACTCAACCCACGCGACTCGAAATTCACACCACTCACCGGATCCGAATGTGTGCTCCACGAAGAAGCCTGTGAATGGTTCCCTCGCTCGCAGAGTTAGTTGTGCGGGAGGTTGAGCAGGAGGGCTCCTTGTTTTTGTGCGGATGGGAGGGATGGAAAAAGCCTCGCGCCCGTATTCAAATACTCACACACTTGCCTTTTTCCGTATGCCGCAAGTCTCCGCTCAGTTTCAAAGTATGCTCAAGCTATGGCTCGCACAACCTGGACTCGTCTACCGCTTCCCGGGTGTCACTACAGGGAAGGGCGTCGATGTCGGCCCGTTGTCAAGCCCAGTCGAGCGCACGCCACTGCCAAACATGAGCTATCTTACTAAAATTTCCTACCAAGGTGCGAGGTACACTATGATGTCAACATACGAGGCTATATACATGATAATCAAAACATCTTAGGCTCCTCATAAACAATCCCGCTCTTTCCTGCTAACATCTCGACCTTATTCGAGTCTGTTGTGTTTGTAGCTTCCGATATGATACCCATATTCGATCCGCTCCTGGACCTTCCTATGGGCTCAATGAAAGTAATCGAGCCCTGCCGACTGATTGCACTACCCAAACCAAGTGGCGATTCACAAACAACATTTGACCCAGTCGACGGCGACGGAGCCAGAGGCGAAGACCCCACCATCGTCGTGTCTATGCTGAGGGCGGGGTTTCCGGGTAAACTCTCGATTGAGTTATGTCGAGTGAGAGATAGCCTTGTAGACCTGGTACTTTGGAGCTTTCGAATGAACGAGGTGGTGTTCTTCAGTGTGTCGGTGACTGACGACATCCGGGGTCGATTTGGAGTTCCAGAACCTCCCGAAACAGGAGTGGTAGCTCCCGACTGTGGCTGAGATTTGGTGAGGTCGTCGTCGTCAATTTCGGCAATAAGCCTCTCTTCCACTTCGTCGTCACCATCTCCGCCGGGCGGGCGATGTGAGGGGAAAGGGAATGGGTCGGTCGTCACGATGGCTGCTGCTTTTGCCTCGTCGACAGCTGTTCGAAGTTCCTCATTGAGGCGGCGCATTGTTTCCAGTTCGCCTGTGTGTGCTTTAAAGACCTCGGAAAGATTCTCAGCCGCGTCGAGGAGAATGTCAAACGTGCCTGAAAGCAAAAAGATGTAGAGTTAGCAGCTTGTATGGCTGTATCAGACGATTGAGACTCACGTTCGTAGGATACCATGAAAAGGAACTAGAAAAGTGACTTAGCCTCTGAGAAAGAACAGAAAGCATGGTTAAAGTACTCACATGCCGCGTCTCGCCGCCTCCAGTTTCTGTAAAATCTCCATTCTCCCGGAGCTTGTCTAGTTCCTCTTCAATCTCGTCGCCAGCATCTATGAGTGATCTAAGACGCGGAGGAGTGTCGCCAGTCCGTCCATGCTACATGACACCAACGCTTGTGAGCGACCAAACAGCCCAAGGGCCTTTCCAGAAGAAAACGCACCATGAAAAATTTGGCATGTTCGTGAAACCCTGGAAATAAGGCTCGGTAAGATATTTATATCCGAAGAAAGAGTTGATCGTGCGAGACTCACCTCTAACGGCCTCGGCGAGCTTGCCTGGTAAATCTTTGGGCTCAATCGAGTCCTCCTCTTCATACCCTTCCAGCGCCAAAAGTTGGGCCATTGCACTAGACGACCCTTCTTGCTCTGATCGATTCCGAACACGTCTGATTGATCGCTGTACCTTGCTTTGCGTGATGGAAGACTTGTATCTTGAAGACCAAGTCTCGGTGACGACTGCAATGTCTGGACGTCAGCAATGCTTCGGCCTCTTCGTGAGAGACCTCTTACCGGAGAGCAAAAGCGTCTATACCACAAGTCAGTTAACGCAAGGAGATTTTTGAGGCTTAATGATATGCTCTTACCATGGTAGCGATACCAAGTATAGACCTGGACGGTGAGCGGGAGCTTAGCGTCGTCGTAAAAGAGGCCACAAGCAGAAAATGCGTACCAGGCAACGAAAAATGCGCGACCAGCACTTTGAGAAAGATTCGTTCAATGAATGGAAAGCAATCTTCACCAGATATACACCTACGAGCTTTTCGGAGAGTAGTCGCCGTAGCCTGACATAAGTGAATAGTCAGTTCGCAAACACACTGTTGAACGAGAACGTATGTACCAATGGTGGTGAAGAAAACAAAGCAGAACCACATTGATTCGAAATAAGTCCACTCTAAGCCGAGGAAAGGTCAGTGTTCGTGCAAAACTCGTGTGAGCCACAAGACGCACTCTCAGTGAAGTGAAAGACAGCGCTTCCAATCTGAAGTAAGACGTAGGTAAGTAAGTCGGTGAAGATTAAAAAAAATAAACTGAGCTGACTGACCAGCCAGAAACTCCAGAAGAGGGCGCCAGCAATTCCAATTTTGAGACGAAACTCGCGTTGCTGCTCCTTTTGTATCTCTTTTCGAAAGCTTTTGTAGCTGTCGTCCCCGATCAAGGACTGCTGCGTCAAAGTCCTGGTAATCGCAAATCCCGAGCTTTCCTTCTCCTTCTCTTCCCGTGACTTGTACGGCTTTTTCCAGCCCCACTTCCTCAGCACACGATTGACCCAGGCCTTCCCAGCCGTGATGCCTTCGTTCGTTTCAGTCTGATAGTCCAGGTCGCGCTGTAATCTCGCGGCGAAAGCGCCATTTCTGCCGCCACCGATGCTGAGCATTGTATTTGTGCGAAACATTTCGGGATGGTCGCGCGCATCCTGTAGTTCACGTTGTCGACGTTCCCTCCGCTCCTTGAGAAGTCGCTTCTTTTCCTCTTTGCGAGCTCGAGCCTTCACAGCGAGGGACTCTCGACGCCGGCGGTACGAGGCTTCGAAGGTCTCAATGACGGTCTCCCTCGCGAGGGCGATCGTGAAGGCGATCAGAACAAGCCCGATAGTGTCATAGAAGAAGGAGAAAAGGCCTGAGGGCAAAGTTGTCGGTAATGACTAGTAGAGAGGGTAGCGGAGGTGAAATGACTCACGGGAAGCCAGCGAGATGGGATAGATGTCTCCAAAACCGACGGAACTACAGGTAAGGAGAAGTGTCAGCGAGGGGCAAAGTCACGGAAGCTGGAGGTATTGCGAGTGTACGTAATGGTGCAGATTGTGAAGTACAGGGAATTGATGTCTGTGAATTCCAAGACATTAGCGAAATGTAAGAGCAGGCACTGAATTTGCCGACTTACATGTGAGTCCAATGAGAAACGAGAAGACGAGCGACCCCAAACCAATGTAGCAAAGGAGCGCCATCACGGCGATGACGAGAGACCTTTGCTTTTCGGTCAGTCCAGATCCTGCGAGACGTTGAAAAAACATGAGCATGGCACGACATGGGATCTTTTGGGCGACCATACGAACCGTTTCGAACAAAGTCTTTTGTTGTCGAGAAGTCGATGATGAGGGTAATGTTGCAGATTAAAGATGCAACTGTTGATGCCACACACATCCAATAGGCGGTACCGTAGGTGAATCCATCGTTGAATCCTGCAGAGGTGCGCTATGAGGACGTGCTTCGCGAGCGTCTGGACGTGATTGGTAAATGACAAACTGTGTACGACTCCGAATAACACCACGGTCACTACGTTTATGATATCTGGATCTCAAATCAGCATCTTTTAATTAACTTGACTCGAATGAAACCATACCATGAAGCGTGAGGGCGAAAATGGCAACTAAAGTGGCAACTCGGGGGCGCCTCTCTAGAAATCGCGTTATGAGTGCAGCATTGGCAAGCAAGCCAAACACGATGGACACTACGAGAGCAGCATCTAGTACTGTAATTAAGGGCATTAGCCTCCAAGACCTTGAGATACGAACTTGAAACGCTTACTGCCGGGATTCGGCTGAGTTTCGATGACATCGTACCCTTCCGTCTTGATGTACCACTGCTCACAAACTCTCCATCAGTATGCTAAGATTGATATGCGTGGAATTGAGCTACCGACCCGTTCGGTCAATCCTGGGATCTGACAAAGTCGAAGCAGGGCTGTCAATGAACACTCAAAACAAATCGAGTGGCGCTGCCGCGGGGTCAAACTCACATCGAGCAGGACCGAAAACGGACAAGCAAGTCCACTGACGATTGGCAAATACCGATGCCGAACTTTGTAAATGCCATCTCCATCTCCATCACTCTGGCCTCCTCCTCCAGGCGCCACACTTCCTACCGCATACTCACTCAAGCCATCCACCTCGTTGTTCCCTTCGCCCCCTTCCTCCTCCTCCATCTGTTGATCGGTTCCAGTCGGGCTCTTCTCAGTGCTGTTTTGGAAAGTCGCATGAACTTGCCGAGGCGAGGAGGGGACCGTGTTTCGAGCATCACGACCCCACTCCTCTCGATCTGGCTCGCGTTCGCTCCTCCGCCTTGGAACGAACGCTGGGACGAAGACGGCGGCTCGCATGAACATCGTGGAGAAGCTGGCGGGGAGCTGTCGTACATGTACCCGTGAGGGATAGAGGCGCCGGGTGTGTGTGGAGACAAGGTGTCAAGATTTCAAGACAGGGTGTCGATCGACCCCAGGCCTAGACTGGCCACGATAAGCTGATAAGAATTTACTTTTCATGATCGCTTTTCAACTTGGCGAACCGAAAGGGCCGCGGGACAAGATACTCACATATTGATATCATGTTATTCAGGTACTCTCGAGACGGAAGAATCGCGTGAAAGTAGGACCTCCTTCGCGGACCGTCGCGCTCCAACGCAAGGTTCCAACGGTTCTTTGCCCTACTCTCACTCGGTTGTGAAAGTCGATAAAAACGATGCGAGTGTACTGAGTTCAGGTTACACCAACTCGCGAAGTCCAGCTATGTACACCCTTCAAGGCAACGCGGCAAGCTTTTCCTTTATACCTGCGGTGCGGAGCGGATTCTCAGCACGACAGATCCTAAGAAACAAGGGAAAGCAAAACTCACGATCCACAATTTTTACATACGCCACACTCGCCGGACTCTCCGGATGTTCATCCAAAAAGCTCACCCCATAATCACAACTCTTGCCAATCCTCGGATCCAACGGCACTTTTCCCAACAATTCCACATCCCACTCCTTCGCCAACGCGTCCGCTCCCCCAGTACTCGGTATAAAGATATCCGATTCACCACCACAACTCGGGCACACGAACCCGCTCATGTTTTCTATAATCCCAATGATCGGTACTCCAACTTTCCGACAAAAATCGAGTTCCTTTCGAACGTCCTGGAGTGCTACTTCTTGTGGCGTGGTGACAACTACTGCTCCGTCGATACCGCTTTCCTTGAGGTATTGTACAACGCTGAGATGTTCGTCACTCGTTCCTGGTGGAGTGTCCACGACGAGGTAATCGAGCTCTCCCCAGTCGACATCTTTGAGGAATTGTTTGATGATGCCGTTTTTTTTGGGTCCGCGCCAGATGACGGCTGATGAAGTTGATGGGAGGAGGAAGCCGATTGAGACAAGGGAGAGGTTGGGAAGAACGGAGAGGGGAAGGATGCCGGAGGAAGTAGAGTGGAGGCGGGAGGAGGAAAGGCCAAACATGAGTGGGAGGGATGGACCGCAGATATCAATGTCCATCAATCCGGTCTGTCATCACAATCAGTGTCAACTATTGCCTTGCCTTGGCGCTCACCCAACAACTCCGAGGAAGAGAAGCTCACATTGACATCCTCATCCTGACTGAAAGCCCAACCCAGCATCCCACTGACAGTACTCTTCCCGACCCCTCCTTTACCACTGAGCACCAAGATCTTTCTCTTAACATCCTTCAATCGTTCCTTAACCGCCGGCAAATCCGGATCAGGACCTTTCGGTGCTGTCGAGCACGTCTCTTGATTCGGGCAACCGGCACAACCAGGAGCAAGACCGGCGTCGAGAGAATCTGTGCCGACGCAGTGCTCGGCGGGGGCGTTTTCGGGAATGTTGGAGGGGAGGAGAGAGGCGACGCCGCCGTCTGGTGGTGGTGGTGGCGGCGGTGTGAAGGTTGGCGGTGGAGGCATTGTTTGAGTTGCGAGCACTATATGAGGAGGATGACTGGGTCAGGTCGCTTCCCAAGTGAAGCGGTGTGACTTACTGTCGCGTAGTTTGGAGAGAGAGGGAGGATGGAGGCGTGCTTGCTGATTAAGTTGCTTTCCAGGGGCCTCCTCTTCTTTCTAGCGAGCTGATTTGTTCCCCACGTCGCACGTTCGCAAAGGAGATAAAGTAGAGATTGCACATGGTGGAAGATACGAGAGAGCAACAATATGTTCAAATGCGTGTATGCGTAGACAAAGTACAAGTATAATTTAGAGCGCCCCGCGCCGCTTGTTCTTTGGCCGGCAATCGTCGCACAACCAGCGTCCTTTCGGGATGACTGATAATCCAATACAGCTGAGGTGGAACTGTGTGACGAGTACTCAAATCAGCTCTCGAAACAGTACGATCCCCTTCAAAAACACAAGAGACTTACCCATTCCCGCTCACAACTGTCACTGTCACACCCAATCATTTCGCCGAAACTGACTTGGTTGCAAACGCAGTACGTGGCACCGTCGCCGTCGGCGTCATCATCCGCATCCGCGCCATCCTCGATGCCTTCTTCGGGCGAGTCTCCCAGCCGCGAAGTCGTTCTACGGAGGGATGACTTGCCTGCCGCCATCGCAGCTTGACCAGTCGTAGAAAGAGTTCTCGAAGCTGGGTCTGGAGATTGATCGGCACTGTCATGGTGGGAAAATGAGCCTCGTCTCAGGACCGAAAGAAAATAGCGGTGACACACCGAGTAGTCTTTCGCCTCTTGCCACCAACGACAGGATCCTCAATTTTCCTCTTTTGCGTCCCACCTCTTCCAGCTCCTCCTGTGGCTGCCGCATATTCTTGCGCGGACGCCATACCCGGATATGCTCCCGTTCGGCCGCCGCCTGAAGTGGCGCCCGAAGCCGGTGCCGACGTCGACTCTGTTCCGCCCCTTTTCGACCTTCCCGTATTATCACCCAGTACTGGGGAGGTTCCTCTACCACCCGTTCCTGAAGGTTGATGAGAATCTGCGGCCATACTCCCGACTGAGCTCTCCCCACCACCGCCCGACCCCATAGCGCTCGATCCTGCCCCAGTAGCGAGTGCGAGTTGTTGTTTCTTTTTCGTGTACTGATTCGGATGACGATGATTTGGATCTTTTTCCTTGAGTTCTTTTTGCGTGGGCTGCCTGTCGCTTCCTTGATGATGAGCACCGCCTCCTGTATTTCCTCCTGCTCCTGCTCCACCACCCATTGGTTTCGCAGCAGGAGCGACTAGATTAAAGTTGAACTCTGTATCCGTACCGCCATGGTAGACCGCCTGACCTTGCCCGATGCCAGGTTGCTGAACTCGCCTCTTGAGCGCCGTCGGGGCTCTCGCTGCTGCTCTCGATGAGTGATGGTAATGATGATCGTACTGGGGCATGCCGAGTCTAGACGTCGGAAAGGATGAGGAAGTGGCAACTGGGGGGTAATCGAAAGCTTGTCGGCGTGCGAAGGAGGACGAAGGGGTGGAAGATGAGGGGTAACCATGTGGGGCGGAAGGCGGCGGGAGGGTTTGAAGCAGTTCTGGTGGGAGAAAAGAGAGCAGCAGGGTCGATAGTGACGACAAGTGCTGTGTATGTGTCGCAATCTAGGTATGGGCAACGTAATTAGCGGCTAGACCTAGTCATGACGGGCGCATAAGCGGCGACTCCGCCCCCAAAACACGCGCCACTGCAGCACCCAGCGAGGCGAGCGAGAGAGAGACCAGAACTCACAGTCTCGCAAGTACCAGTCGCGACGCGAACTTTGTCTTCACCTCCGACGCGAAACACTTTGGCGTCCTCTGTCACTTCTCTGAGAATCTGTAGGCGCTGGAGAGGTGTAGGCGCGTTGTCGTCGCCTGGTTTAGTGACCATCATTCCGAGGAGGACTTCGAGCTTCGCGCCGAGACTTTGAAGTGAGCCTGCCGGGGTGTACAACGTCAGTTAGCTGAGTAGAGCGAGATGAAGGCCGAGGAAAGGGTTGTACCACTTAGGACTGCGTCGAGTTCCCTCATCTCTGAGAGTGATCTTGATAAGTGTGGAGGGAGCGAGTCGAGCACGTCCGTAAAAGTTGAAATGATGTGCAGAATCTCACTGCTCGGCGTCGGAGCTGATCCAGCAATTCCATGACCGCTGCCAGAAGATTGTTCCATCGCAAAGAAGCGGCCAGCGAGAGGTGGAACTACAAGGTACTGCGGGGGACAGGTCAAGTTCAAGTTCAATTCATTCCCAGCTGCGCTACTTAAATCTAACCATTTCTGGCCGCCAAGATGGAGCTCTTTCGGCAAAATGGTCCGAACACCCGAGCGCTGGGCTTCGGCGGCTGAATCGACATCGGTCCTCTTCTCATAGACCAAGCAAGCAAGCGATGCATCCACAACTCAACTCTGAGCATCAGCATGAGGGTACGACAGAGAATTTGGCACATTACGCCAACAACTCACACTACATTCTCATCTCCGAACAGGCTGCGCCGAGCTGATGGGCATCCTCAAGGACTGCCACGCAGAGAACCCACTCATGCGTTACTTGGGTGTATGCAACGACAAGAAGCTCGTTCTCAACAAGTGCTTCAGGGCAGAGGTACGACCATCCCATTGCCAGCGCGAGCAGAACGCCTTACCGACCGCACTTCTCGTTCCTTCCCCCGATTTGCAGCGAATAGAAAGGGGAAAGAAGAACATGGAGGAAGCGAGGGCGAAGAGGGGAGAGCTGGAAAAGAAGTGGAAGGAGATTGAGCAAGAAAGTTGAGAGGCGATCCGGAGGGCTTTGGCGGGAGATTTGTAGCAGCGACGATGATGACTTTCGTACCACTTGTAACACCACTGGTGAGTCCGTCTTTACTTTGGATTCCCTTCAAATTCTGACGCCATGCTACGTAGCAAGTTACTCCAAACAAAAGAACCCTATTCCACTTTTTCTACAACATGTAAAACGGACTTGAACTCGCTTGAACTTTAGGTCTGAACTCCCACTGGCGCCGGGACAACTGGAGCGGCCCTCGGCACAAGAGCAGCAAAATTCCTCCGATTCAACAATGCACCTGTAGACAAAATCGAAGAGAGTCAGCGTTTTGCAGGCAACATCTTCAAGCGCGCAACACGGCATGTTGACTCCGAGATCCCGCGAAAAGCCTACCTTTAACCATCCTTATCTCCGCTTTTAACCCCACCACAGCATCCATCAGCTTTTTCTGATCCTTCCCCGGTCCAGTTGCAGACGGAACATGCGTTCTATAAGCTGAACTCATACTAGCAAGAGTTTCCGCTGCTAGGTAATCGCTCAGACTTCTTAGAGACGACTGTAGTCCGTCCGTAGGTTTTACTGGGGTCGTTGGAGAGGCGAACATGGGTCTCTCGATGGTTTGTATGGGGGTGGAAGCGAAGGCGGAGGTAAGGCCGCGAAGCGAGGTAGAGAGTGGGGTGAAGATGGCTGGTGGGGGTCGGCTGTCGTCCTGAACTGTCTCCTCCTCAAGTGATCCAGCCTGTCCAGACTTTGCAGTCTCTTTATCTACTGCTGGCTCTGGCGCTCCACTTGTCTCCACTGCAGCCGGGTCGACCACCACAGCTGGAGGACTAGGCGGCGCGATAAGCCTATATCCCTTCCCTTCTCCAAGTCCCCGTATGCCGCCCAGTAGTTGGTCGTACATTCCCAAATGAGAAACATGCAACTTTGTTCGAGCCGCGAGGGCCAAAACAAGTCGCGGCAACATGATCGTCTAATCGCGCAAGGCGGGCAATGCGTTAGCTTCCGAACATCGTCCCTTTGGCCATGAGCATCAAGGGAAAGCGCACTTTGTAGACCCATGCCACAGCAGCAGCAGTCGTGCCGCCGAGAAAAAGGGCGAGACTCAAGAATCGGAGGAAAGCTGGGATGGTCGAGTTTGGTCGAAGAGTCTGCGGGATAGCAGCTGCTACATTGGGTACGACCGAAGCAAAGTAATCTCTGGGAGGAAGGGAAATGGGTTGTGACTGAATTCAGGTCACGCGTCAAAATTGTCGACCAGAGAGAGAGTCAAGAGGAGAGCGGACTGACTTGAGGCGGCGGCGCAGAGTCTGAAGGACTTGGAACGTCCAGTGAGCCAGAGGTCGCTTCGGGAAGCTGTCGAGGGGGTGCAGAGTCGTCCATGATGGGCTGTTTAATGGCGAGGGAGGACGGGAAAAGCGCGATGAACGCTTTCCGGCGTCGAATAGCCGACCAAGCCGGACGCCACTCTCAATTGGGAAACCTCAGCCGCCAGACAAATAGGGCAAACAAAAAAATGTATGGGTGCAAGCGGTCAAACAAACCAAAGAGTCTACTACTTCCTGCGAGATTTGCCCAACCTCTGCGCACCAGCTCCTCCGCGCTTACTTCCCCTATCTCCACCTCTTCCACCTCTCGCCCCACCTCTTCCTCCTCTTCCTCCACCGCGTCCCCTACTCGACCCAGATCCATCTCCGTCCAATTTGTCGTTGTTCTCTTTTGGCCTCCTGCTCGTTGTGGGATTTCCGAATTTGGAATCGCGACCACGACGTGAGATTCCTCGAGAACCACCACGTCCGCCTCGACCGCCTCGCTCTGATTCGACAACCTTGCGCTTCTTGGCTGGGTTTCCAGAGATGGCATCCTCGAGCGCAATGTCAAAGTCTTCGGTAGTGGCGAAACCTCCATCTCCGTTCTTTCGCTCTGTGGACAGAACAATGCGGTTGGCAAAAGGATAGAAAGGTAAAACAGAGGAAATAAAACTTACTCTTCTTGAGACTCTCAAGACGTTTCCCAACATCCTTCTTATCCTTCTCACGCTCCTTGAGTCGCTCAACCTGCACCTTCTTTCCAAACTTCTTGGCATCACGAAGTTTACGAGCGTCCTCACTCGCTTTGATGCCAGCCGATTCGTCAAGGAGTTTCTGTCGGATAAGACTCATGTGGGCATCGGTCTTGAGCATTTCGGCGAAATAGTCGTTTGGGCGGGTGAATGGAAGGGAGGCGGCTTCGAAGAGACCTTCGGCGTGTTGAGCGGCCCAAAGGGATTGTTTGTAGCTGAGGACGTTTGAAGATTAGTTCCGTGTAATTCAAGACCTGGGTTCAAGAATTGTACGCACAACTCGAGTTCACGTTCGAGGTCGTTCTCGGCATCTGGGATTTCGAGCTCCTTTGGGTAGGTGAGGGTAAGGGTGTCGAAGAAAGTGGTGTTGGTCTTGAAAGACGCAAGGACACGCTCGAGAGCAACCTGAGGAGACAAGACAGCGATTAGCAACTATGTTTACGGAGTAAAAATCAACGAAACGAACCTTGTCATTTACGGTTGTTCGCTCGACCGGGATGATATCACCATCCTCCTCCTCGTGATCCTCAAACTCAATCTCGTCATCCTCTGATCCGGCCTCCATAGTCTCATCCTGCTCATCCCCATCTTCACCCTCACTCCCCGACTCCTCCTCATCATCATCCTCTCCTTCCATAGCTTCCTCCAGCAAAGCGAGTTCAGCAGGGTCGACGTCTGCCAGGAGCTCTCTCAATTTGGCGAGGGCTTCAGGAGTGATATCGTCCTCTTCGCTATCCTCATCCTCATCGTCATCATCTCCCTCTGTTCCACTCTCGTCGTCACTCTCACTCTGGTCGTCCGTCTGGAAACCGTCGTCCGACTCTTCATCGCTCGACTCGTCCTTGAGCGGTTTCCCAGCTGGCGCCTTGCTTTTTGATTGTGTCGGTCGATTGGCTACTTTGGTTGCCTTCTTGAGAATTTGACGAGAAGACGACATGATGGGTTGTTGGAGTGTTGATGAGACAGAAGGTTGACGGTTCAAAAAGTGTAGGCTAAGCTCGGTCCGGTTTTTTGCAACGTTTGAAAAAAGGTCAAGTGCTCTGTCTTCACCTACACATCACTTATCAACAATGGTGCGCTGGCCTGCAACGCTATAAGATGTCCAGAAGGCTGACATTATGATCCACCCCAGGCCAAGTCACTCAAGTCGAAGAGCATGCGTCAGTTCCGCAAGATCAAGCGTGATGACCCAAAGTACACGCCGCCACTCTCCTCGCTTCCGTCCAACTTCTCACTTCATCCACTCTTCAGGTCCGCTTTCCGTGTAGCAGAGGATGCACGTCTTGCCCGCCTTTCCAACAAACTACAAGAATCTCTCGCCAAGCCCAAGGCGTTGACTGACGCGGAGGAGTACCGTCGTAAGAAGGAGGGGATTGAGGACATTGAAGGAGAGACTCCCGTCCCTAGTGGATCAAAGGGTCAGTTACCTCTCGCTCGGTCACTTAGATCTGAAGAATGGTGTTGACTGGGCCCGCGCCGTTCCTCAGATATGGAGGTCGATGGAAGTGCTGCTGTTGAGGGCGATGCTGAGGCAGAGGGTGAGGACAACGGCAAGGTATCCACTTCGGGTCCTAGGATGTCGAGGCGTGAGACTTACAGGACAGCAAAGAAGTTTCAGGTACGTCTCGTCTGTCTGCTGTTGTGGCCGAACGTGATCCAGTGAGAGGCTAAACGCGAACCTTGCTTGTTTCCTTCAGGTGCGATTGAAGCCCAACACACTCTTCCGAGGTTTGTTTGCCACCCAAAAGTTACCTTCAAGCTATCTTTACTCACATTCGACCCTCCCTCAGGCCGTGGAGAAGGCAAGAAGATGGGATGCAAGCCTCACCGTCGGAGAGTAAGCAATGATGTCCTTTTTTCACTGTGTTCCCCCACTCACCAGGATATTTATTGCAGTGAGCCCTTCACGGTTTCACCACCTTTTTTCCGAAGGCCTCCTCTGTTATCGGGCGGGCCAGGTTCTGTGTACGTCTTTTGTAGAAACACGCGTTTTGCCATCCTTAGTTCGAGCTTCCACTTTTTCGTTGGCTATTACGGGGCGCCTACAAGTTGTGTTGAACACAGCCTTACTACTGCTTTCTTTCCCGACAGAGTGGACAATGGGGCAAAAGCTTTGTTTCTGTAGTCGCGGAGCAATGTTGACTTTCTGCTATCTGCGGTGTTCGAGGTTCACAACGCAGTTCCTGAGCGACAAGGCCCGGCCCGTGTATTCCCAGGTGGCGTCATAGGGCTTGAGGTCGCGGATAATATCAGCCCATGAGACTGGCAGCGTGGCGTTTCTACAAGACGATCAGAACCTTCGGCGGAATGGAAAGGGACCAAATATGGCTTCCAGAGCGACAAGGCGAGCGAAGCACTTCAGTCTCGCATCTGGTGACGAGCGACTGAGTTGCTTGTCGGAAAGCAAGGATCACAGTTGGCGGTTTATTCACAGGAGAAATCTTGGACTCGTTGTAATGGTCGCACTTGGCCATCGCGACGTCCTCATCGGGGAGTTTAATTTGGCAACACGGTGAGAACATTCCAAAAGGAAAATTGACTCTTCATAGAATTCATGCAGTAGTGATTAGTAGAAATTAGATTCGTGACGTTCGGATAGGTGGAGCCGAGCGTTGGAACTGAATTGTACATGGTAGAGGAGGTTCAACGTTTTCGACGATTTAAGTGGCTTGGGGAAAAGTTTGAATGATGTAAGACGTCCGAAGAATTAAGATCAAGACTCAAACAAAGAAGACAACACTCAACATTCCGGCAATTACTCATCGTTAGGGAGTTTAGTCTTGATACATAGGCTACGCAATGCGCTGGGCTTCGCGGCAGCAATCCGGGTGAGCTTCGCTCCCTGTCCGTTTCACCACGCTATCTAGCTTCGAATCTGTTTGGAAATAGACACGAACCAATACATATAAGGTTATTAATCCATCTTGCTTGGTTGGCGAGGCTCGCTTTCGCGGATGGTGCTTGTTGGCGAAGACACAAAGATGAAGATGCGGCTACGACGGCAAACAGGACGGAAGAATTTATTACGATTTCAATGATGCAGACCATTTCAACATTCGGAACGTAGCAGTAATGCAGGCTTAGAGCTTCTCGCTCTCTTGGTAGTGGGGTGGGCCGCCCGATGTTTCGTGAGGGGGTCCATTCTGCGTCTCCTGCACATCTTTGAGATCAAATCTAAGAATCAGCACACTTTCATCACATCCAGACGCTACTGCAAAAGCGAAAAGTAGCTCACCGTTGCCGCCCATTCCAGCGCCAAAGCCACCGCTGATTTCTCCGACCATGGCCGAGTCAGAGTCTCTGGATTTGAGAAGGTCCGATATTATAATCAAGTTAGCAACATAGAACTGTGGAGCCAAAGTAGTGGGAGACGCACCCGACTCCGGTCTCGAGGTTGTCTGCCCCTTGCTGGGACTCTGCAACATTGTTGCCGTCAGTACTTTCCTCTCGCCTTTCTTTCTTTCTTTCATCAGTACTGACTGTTGTGGTGGATAGCGTGGTCGATCATTCCTAGAAGTCCAGACATACTGAGCGATGAAGTGTGTGCTTGGTGAGTGGATTCGGAGGAATGGGAGTGCGAGAAAGAAGATAGCTTGTGCCGCAAAGAGGTGAGACAAAAGATTTTGATGATGCGGACGTCATCCCGTTTTATGCCCAGGAGTTTGGTCTTTGACTGGAGCGCGTCGAGCGACCATTCCGGCGTGCCTCCAACACTCAAAATGGCATAACCAAGGTTGGAGCAACATACATACCATCAGGCATGTTGATCATTCATCGAGGATATGTTCCGGTAGCTGAGAGATGTTTACAGTACTCCGTGCGCTTGATGGGATGGGTTCGGTAAATTTTCATGCTCAAAAAGAGCGCCTTCCTTGACTTCCGCGGCAGCGACAATTCGGATGCTCAATGTGTTGGCTTCCCTTCCTGAGAGCCATTCGTATTTAAGCAACCTCTTCTAGAGGTACAAGAACGGAAGGCTGAGCAGAAGAAAAGTTGCTTCGGAAGGCGCTTAGCCACGAAACAAAGCCGCGTCGCTAGGCGATCGCAGGCTTTCATCATTTCATCTATCTTCTTCGTCATCGACTTCGCTCTCGGATCCCTCGCTTTTGGACACGCCAGCTTCTGCTGCAACACCTCTCCCGCTCGGTGCCACATGATAGCGCTTCGCGGCCCACGCGAGTTGAGCTGTGGAATCGCAAACCAGGTTAGTAAATCAGAGGTTTTGGACCTGATGGGAGGTTACTCACCGCGTAAGTCACTGGACGAAATACCGTCCGCTTCAGCCGCTTTAGACATGATCATCCATGCATTGCGAAGCCGGGTCTCTGAGTACTTCGCCAGCCCTCTAGCTTGCAACCGTGGCCATTCAATGCGGAGTATGTCGGTAAAGCCGGTCTCGAGCATACTGTAGATAGTTATAAGCTTCAGTCAGAACGGTGTGTGTTCAGCTCTTCCCGGGAACCCAAATTCTTACGCGTTTGCCAACACTTCTCGCAGCGCAGGAAGGAACCTGTTCGTTCCAGTCAAAAGTTTCCTGCAATTGAAACATCAGAAACTATTTCCACACTTTTAAATCAAATCGTGCACCATTTGTTTGCACACTGTACTGGAGTCTTGCCACTCATCTCCGGCTCCCTTGAGATCTGCGCCCATCGTTTTCCCAGCCTGTCAACGGCCGACTCGAGGAATGAACATTGCTCTGATGTCCAGACGGCTCGATTGACCGTTTTAGTCTTTTCCTGTAAGCCCTTCCACCGCGATTGGCATAACATTGGTACTCGGCCAACGATCTCGCCGATAATTGACCACGAAGTACCGTGTACTTTGACGGCGTCCAGGAGGGCTTGATTCTCCTCCTCTGTCCACTTTCCTTTTCGAGCATGGGGAGAGTAAACGGCACGAACATGTTCCCTAACTGAATGGTTCCTCCGCCATTCGAGAGATCGGGTCATGTAGAACCAGAATGCGCTCGTGCTCTTTGTATCTTTGCTGGATATGATGTCGAGAACATCGGCTCTTCCGATCGATTGGAGCGCCGCCCAGTCTTCAAGACTCTTTGCGATAATTCCGTCTTCACTTGGCGTGAATGATCCTTCCTTAGTCGCGACGCCTTGACGAGACTTCTTTAGCGGTTGGCCAACTGATGTCAATTTTTTCAACGACGCGTACCTTGTGTCTTGAGGAACGCTCTCGTTTCCGGTGCTCCTGACGTGCTACTTTGGCAAGCAAACCAGTCGCGAAGAGAAGATCCGTCGTATAACTGGGTTCCGTCGGTGGCAAATGTGATCACAGGCAGTCCTCTTTTATCTGAGCTGGCGGGTTCACGAGCGTTCGAGGTCGGCTGCACAGCACTTAACTACTTAAGATCTGACAGATACATTTGAGGTGTTTGTGCGCACCTTTCCGTTGAGGGAAATCGACCCATCAGGATTCCCAGAATTGTTAAGGCGTCGACGGAACTCCCCATCATCGAT
Organism: Phenoliferia sp. Uapishka_3; assembly: GCA_035521515.1. Taxonomy (NCBI): domain Eukaryota; kingdom Fungi; phylum Basidiomycota; class Microbotryomycetes; order Kriegeriales; family Kriegeriaceae; genus Phenoliferia; species Phenoliferia sp. Uapishka_3. Next base: position 5,320 of record JASZXU010000342.1, on the reverse strand, counting down.
CTCGTTGACGTCGCCAAGAGAGGATACAAGTTTCGCTTTAGAAGACGGGGTGCTCTGTGGGATAGAAATGGGCCTTGTGAAGTCTGAAAGGTCTCAAAGATATCGGCTCACTGTCATTGTAGAGTCGGAAGCGACTTTGTTCATTTTGGTGTCAGGCTTGTTGTCCCTCGCGATCGCTTGAGCAAATGGCGTAGAGTGTGGCTTCGACTTTCTGGCGGAGGTCTTCAGTGTGGACTTAAATCAGTGGTCATCTCAGAGGAAAAGGTCATAACAGGAAGTAATACCGGTGCTGAGGCTGGGTGAGTGTCGTCAGCAGCTTCTTTAGCGGCGGCCTTCGTCGCCTTCTTCTCCTTCTTTGCCGCTTTCCTCAATCGACGAGCGGTACTTTGGTCGACTATTGATGCAGAGTCTGACGCTTCACCGAGGCTTGGTGTGACGCATTCGATCTGCGTTTACAGATAAGATCAGTCCTTGGTCAATTTGAAGCCTGCAATGAGAGACGCGACCGACCTCGTTGATTGTCGAGGCTCTCGCTCTTGCTTGACCAGCAGTGGGGACATCCTGGGGTACCTATGATGAAGAGATGGTCAAAATTCCCGGGCACTTCATACTGTGGAAAAGATTCTGCGCACCTGAACTGAGGGCGAGCTGGCGATGTTGGCAGCCTTTGCAGCCTTCGCAGCCTTGCGGGCTTCCTTTCGCTCCTTCTTCCCGCGTTTGTAGACAGATTGATCCTTGAAAAGCCAAGAAAAGTATGAGCTGCTCGCAAGTCCAATGTGCCGCTGATCACTCGAACTTGCCTCTTCTTCGACGCTGGACGGCGCGACGATTGCGCTGAACTCGGCCTCGACGTGCGCGCTTTTGGCAAGCTTTCGGGTTTTCTTGGCGGCTTTCTTGATCCTCCGAGCTTCCTCATCGTCTTTCTCGACTTCTGCGTCCGGTGACTGTTATGGCGAGCAAGTCAGCTTTCTCACCCGCGTCAACCATCTCACGCTGCTAATACAGGCTTACATTAATCACCTCCAGCTTCACCTTGTTGATCTTCTTCTCCAACTGCACTTCTTGGCCCACTCCTGCGCTCGCGAGCTCGAGCTCTTCGGGCGCCATTCGTTCGCTTCGTTTGCGCTTTCTGCGCTCTTTGCGCTCTTCCTTGGACTCGACGACATGATCATGATACGAGGCTGAAGGGCTGAACTCCTCTGAGGCTGAGGTATGGGAGCGCTTCTTCCCCATCTGCGGCTTGCTTTGGCGAGGCGAAAAAGTGAAAAGAGAGGAGGTCGGCATCTTCGGCGAGGCACAGCACACAGACCTCCGCGGAGCTGCGCTCGCTTTTGCACAAGGAAGTGACCTTGATGTTGCTTGATGATACTCCTTCGTCGGCCAATTTCCCTGACTAGAAGTGCCCCTCGGTTTCGCGAAGAGTCAGACGTGCGATGCCGGCCAAGTCTCCAGAACTTGTCATATTGTCGAGTGGCGGTCGCGACGTCGTCGGGAGAACAGAAATTGCCTCTGTGGGAATATACATCGAGCTAAAATTGACAACAAGGGTAGATCCGACCAAGAAATGCATAACCTCACTCGAATTCAGTAGAAGTAGGATCCAGGATGTGGGGAGTGAGGAGCCGAGCGCTGAGATTGATATGTAGAAGAGGAGTCCCGACGTCCCGAGTTGTCAATCGCTGGGGTGCCCGAGTACGATGTAGGGGTTGGCGGGAATGCGACACCATCTGCAGACGATTCGTTATTTTGTGGCGAGTACGTATACGCCGGAGAGCCGGGGAGTGTGTAGAACGACCCCATGGAGGGATCATAATGTGGCATTGGTGGGAGATGAAAGTCAAAGTCAAATTCCGCGGCGAAGGTAGATCCAAAATCGATAGGAAGGAAAGGTTCTTCGTGATTTTGCGACGGTGGCGCCGAAATTTGGTGAGGGGAATTTGGGTCGTCAAGATAGTTGGCCAAAGCGGTCAATGGGGTTACTTCTTGCTGAGAGTAGCTCGAAGGCGACCCTTTCTGATTGTGGTATGGTTGCTGATGCGAGCTCGGTGAGTGTAGTGGGGTCGAATTATGAGGTGCGGCGTCTTGATACGTTGGGAGGCGCCGGTGTCGTTCTTCTTCACGGGGAGGAGGCGAAGACGGCCGAGAGGTGTCGAACACGGCCCGAAGCCTGCTTGGGAATCCATTTGGCGGCGCGACTTGAGTTCGCTGCCTCTTGGCTGCCCTAGATTGTTCCCGCTTGGTCGTCGCGAGCATGTCCTTCTCAAGTAAGAACCGAAGAATGCGTGCGCCTTTGCGAGCCAAGCTCTGCAGAATTAATGCAGTCAGTCAACATGATCGGCAGAGGATACAGGATGGGTCAAGGATCAAAGTACGCACAGATTCTTGATGTTTCTCCATCTGAAGCGCGCTGGCGCGAACAATGGCGCGAAGGCCGTCGGACTCGCTTCCATCCGGGAAGGTCAAGATTTCGATGCCCAAGACCACGGCAGCCTGAAATGAAAGCATAAGGACGGATGACAGAGGTCTGGACCGAAAAGAAAACGCACAGAAGTTGCTTTGAAGATGAGGCCTCCATAAGACGACTGGGCGCAGGAGGGAGACCGGAAGATGGCGAGGAGCAGCTTCGAGTATCTGATGGCTTGGTCCCTCGAGTGCTGGTATGCGGGATCTGTGCCAGCGAGGACTTGGGAGATACAATGAGCCATTTCTGTCGGCTAAACATTGAAGCAAGCAGAGACTAACCGATCCAAGGTCGGTGAATCCGAATGAATTCAGAAGCCAAAGAGATCTGGATCATGCTGTAGGCAAATGGTAAGTCAGCTCAACGTTACCTCAGTTGTTCTGAAAAGAGTAAGACCGTACCAGGCTCGCATCTCCGTTACCGTGACATGCTTGGTTGGCCTTGACAATGCGCCCACGCTGTCTAACCGTAAATGATACCTCGACGGAATTGTCTCCGCGAATTCTTGAAGGTCCTGATCGAGGTCTAGAATCGTCTTGTACGTGACAGGTCTGATTCCGAACGCCGCATCGTTCTGCCGTCGAACACGAAAGAAGTCAGCCAATCAAAAGACTGGCGAGGGCATATTTGAAGTTAAAACTCACGATTTTCTTGGCCATAACCGCGAGCTTCATCTTGCAGATCAGGCTTGTCATTGCCGTCTCTTCACTTTGTCTCCTCCTGCTTTCCGTTCCAGCCTTTGCTGTTTGCTCGTCCACGATTTCGGCGTCGTGACAATCGAGGGGAAGCTTCGTGTCAACGCCATTTAGGTCGAACACCGACCAAGTCCTTCCGAGAGAGGCAGAAGAGAGGATGCAGAGCATGAAAAGATTCCAAAAGAGCCGTCGTCGCTCTTCCGCCTCGAAGAAGGTGAATTTGGAAGGAGTCCTGTCGGGATCCCTGTGGAGGCTCAGAGACATGGCGACTTGCACGGCTAGAGACAAGAGACCCCTATGCAGAAAGTTGGAGTAGTCAGAAATTCAAAGGTATGAAGACGTTTAGAAGATACGAGGACGAACATGCCGGCGCCACTTGATTCTCCCTTTGCGAGGAAGACGAAAAAGGTCGAGATGACAACGACAGCTCGTACAGCTTCCACTGATGGATTGTCGAGAAACTAGTGAAGGAGTGAAGGGTAAGTCAATTCGGTCTGACGGGGGAAGTTGAAGGCAGGTGTAGTCCACTGACTCTTCCACATGTCAAGGCGACCATGGAGCCCTCGAGCCACTGGTCAACGATCTTGTCCTTCTCAATGAAGCCGTCCCGCTGTGCTCGTTTGACTGGCATCATGGCCTGATAACATTTCGGCGCCCGTTAGCTAAAACATTTCGAGTATTGTAGAGTTCTGAAGTACTCACGAGACCCATGGCCAGGACGCCGAGGAACGTAGCGATGAAGAAGGGATCAATCGCTGCTTCTCGCTCCGCTCCTTCCAAGAGGAGAGCTGCACGGAGGTCCTCCCACTGCAACTCGAATGTCGGCAGATGTACCGGGTGGGAGTACCTACCGTCGATATCGGGTCAGCACGGTTACCACAAGTAAAAGGCCAAGAATCCCCGCACCAGCTGACGTATCCACAAAAATACGCATAAGCCGACATTGCCTGCGCGTGCGTAGGCAAAAACTTGAGCACTTCCGACAGCGGTGGCGCAGCTCTGTGGAAGCTCGTGCTGCCCAAAGTACTCGGACTCAATCCCGGGCTTAGACCGCTTCCTGGGCTCGACATGCTTGCCGCCGGCGAGTTGATGTAATCTGTTCCCGGACTTCCTCCACCGAAAGCAAAAGGACTCCTGACCGCCGACGTTCCGCCCCATCCTGGCTCGCCTAGTCCATCGAAACCCGGCAGTTTACCGTTGAGGCCGAATCTCTGCGGTAAGGTATCCATGAAGACCGTCGCCTCCTCCAAAAATGTTTCGCCGCGACCTCCACCAGGCGCCCAAGCCTCGTTCCCTGAACCTTCGACCACGACAAATTCTCGAATCGCGAGTTGGGAAAGGGCTTCACACAAGTCGTTCGCTCGCAGATCCATCTTGAATGGTTCATGTTTTGGAGTTGACGAGGATGAGGTCGAAGGAAAGTCGATGAATTGAGGGGCAGCGGGAGGGGAGGGCGCGGATGGGGATGCAGAGCGAGAAGCTGATGCTGATCCAGAGAGTACGGCCCGAGAGGCTGGGTCGGAGTGTGCTGGAGCGGCTCCGTGAGCGTCCTCTTGCTGAGATGTGAGATGATGAACCAGAGTTTCCAGGCGGGCGATCTGAAAGTGCGGTCCCGTTAGTGCAGGCAAGAGCGAGGTGATGGCGCGCGGCGAAACGCACCTGATCGCGAAGAGCTTGCGCATCGTGTTCTTCTCGTGCGTTGAATAGCGGTGTCGCACTAAAGATTTTGAGAAGAGTTTCAGCGGTATCCTGAGAACGCTCAGGCAGCGAAGAAGCTCACTCGTCCCAAGCGCACGCGTCTGCTTCATTTCGGCTGGTACATTGATCGCAAGGATTCGCGCGGTTGCACCTCAACTTTTTTCTCCTGCACTGTACGCCTGTGGATTCGTTTTCACATTCAGCGTTCAACTTCCGGCTAATTGGCAACTCCTTCTCCCCAAAAAGCATTCAGCGACTTACAGGAACTCGGCTTGCGATTTCTCGTCTTCTTCTGCCCGCCAACATCTTTCGCCTCTTCATATCCCTTGTACTTGCCTCGCGCACCTTTAATCTGGGGCAACGGTGCGAGAACTCGGGCGTCCGCTTCATTCCCCCATCCCTCCGAGTCTCCAACCAAGCCATTTGGAATCGGTCGCATCGAGTGGGGAGCTGGGTGGGGCGCAAA